>KN730195.1:1396-14836 GCA_000816745.1 Ancylostoma duodenale | reverse complement strand
GCACGTGGCTTCTTCTTCCAGCCATGTATTCAACAATTCAATAAAGGATGTTCTCCCATCCAGCAACTGAGAAATTTTCATCGTAAGGTTCTCCTTTTTGTAGGGAAAATACCGTCACAAAGGATATTATGCTCCAGGGTTGAAGTGATATGGAGCTGAGGGTAATTAAGGCTCTATTCTTTCAATTATACTTAACCAGCCGGGTCGAATGAACGAGTAGGCGGCTGCGACCTACGTATTCGAATCAGGCACTCTTGTTTTTCCCCGAGCCTTCTATGCATTATCGAGTGTTTGCTGGGTGATTATGCTGTTTTCTAAAGTTTGTCATGACCACAGAGGATTCCGTAAAGCATTTCTTCCAGCTGTTGCTTCTGAACTGCTCCGAAGAGATGTACACTTGTAGCCCGTTTAATTTAGTCAGCGTTCGCAAATAGATGCCCCTTTTTTGGGGCAAATACCCCGAAGCGATATTATGGACGCCTATTTCGCACCTATTAATTTATCCTACACTATACTATTTTGCAGCAATTTGTCCAGCTTCCATATTTGTAAACACAGCTACTAGTTTTCATATCTGCTTCTCTCCTTTCCAGATATTGTTTTCTTTCTTCTGGAAGGGCCTTAATTTTCTCGTAGAGCTTAGGGTTTAAATGAGGTTTTCCTAACTTGATTTGGGCTCATTTACCCCTGTTGCTTTAATGGCCGAAAACTCATCCCCATCTAAGCAAACTCAGGGGATACGACAAGGCTTAAGTAATTCTGAGCAGCAACCAAAACAAATCCACTCAACACGATGTTTGCAGTTGCTTCAACGCAAGACAACGCCTCCGTCGATCGGCTGTTCCATGCCTAGAATCGCCCGAATTTCAAGCATTCTTCCCAAAACATGCCATTTTCAGGACTTGGTAGTCCCCATTCGTCATATTCCACAATTTTTCCCTTGAAAAATTAATTCGTGAAGCTCATGGCGAATCTGCTCATAATATTTATTTACACGGAACAACCACAAGATTTTCACAGATGTGCGCTGGTGCTGGATAGCATTTAGTTCGAAGCCAAAAGAGCAATAAACAAACTGAGAAGTGTTATGACTGGTTCAGTGCTAAAGCCAAACATTGAGAAATCAAGAAGAAACTTCTCTTCTCCTGTCCTTCCTTTTCTTACGAACTAACTATGAACTCGAAGGAGCAGTTGCATGTGGAAGTTTCATTTCATCACTTTTTTCTTCATTTTCTCCGCCTCCTCTGAGATTTTTTCCTAGCCGCACCATCCCCATATTCGACACTTGCAGCGTACACTCCATTGCAGCAGTTTTTCCCATAGAGAGAATATTAACTGAGAGCACTCTGTGCGCACTCATAAATGATTCCATTAAATAAGATACCTAGCTTTTTGAAGCTGCTGAGGTCAGCGAACACGTTCTGAGCTGAGGTATTCTCACGGCTTCTTCCCCTGATTCTAGCAAGCAAGTGTTTGAATCCGTGGTTATTTGTAGAGAAATGGTCCAGTGAGTAGGGGACGCGAAGGAGAATCTCGATATCCCAGTACTTCTCCTTCCGGATTGTCTGGAATGCGACGTGTTGGCAAGCTCTGCATTGCAATATCAGAGCATACCAGATAATTCGAGGGAGACACATTCATAGTTCAGTACTGTTTCGTCTCTGAGCTTCATGAGATATTGCTGATATACGTAATTGTTCAGTTGAAAGCTCCTTAATGCCTTTATTCGTAAGCTTTCGGCATTTAATGCCTTCTTCAGACCTTATTATTAACAATCCATTGCTATCTCACTACAAGCCTACAAATAGGAACAATTGAACAATACCTAGAAGCATGAAGTTAATAAGTCTTTTTGACTTCCTTTGCTCTCAGGCAATTGCTGACCTATCCAGGGTGGCCCAAAAGTTTTTGGCCAGCGTTCTAGTGCTGCGAAAACTTTATATGAGAACCAATAATGGCTAAATTGAGAGGGCGATTAACCAGGACCACTGCCAACGAAATTGCCTTATCCTGATCTCAGAAGCTTGTTTCTTTTTGGTGCTGTAAGGACGAAAACGTTCAAAAGCAGAATCGTTTTTGGACACTAACACCTCGTCCGAACTACCCCCCTAGATGCAGTTTGAAAGAGGTACACAGGAAGGCGGCCGTGACATGAAGCTCGGAAGGGGATTGCCTTCCAGGAACACTGGACTGCATGGTCAAGGGTATCAAACGTATGTTGTGGGAGGACTGAAGACGAAGAGAGTGAGGTGGCCGCGCACTCAGTTTTGAAGCCAGCTCTGAGGTACGCAAAAAGAGCTCCCTCCTCCTACAACATTCACCCCACCGACCTAGCATAATTTTGAAAGCTTTTATCTAATCTCCTACAGCTGTCATGACATGATTCCTTCCTCGGAACTTCACTTCGAGAAACGATTCGATAAATGCGCGAAAATGCCGTTATTTTGAGATAATTCTTCTCTTTGTCATAACCTGACCGCCATAGTGGGCACCCTCAGCAGTTCTATACGATTTGTTTCCCTATGTTATAGAGACGTAAGTGCTGCAATTGATGTTTTCCTTTGTCAGATCGTCTCACAAAAAACTTTGGTGGGATGTGATGATAACGATGTGCTTGGGCAACTCAGGTTTTAGTTGTCTCCGGCTCTGCTAAACAAGCACAGAAACGACTTTGGAGATCGAATAAGAACCTTTTAGCTGGTAACACTGTTGGTAAATCACACTCCTCGTTTGGTCCCAATCGCTTTCTAAACAACGTTTTTCGATGCCGGCCGAAGACTTTTGGGTCACCCTGTATTTACATCGATAACTTAGGTTAGTGTTCGACAGAATACAACATGATTAATAAAGAAGAACCTCGCTCCCAAGATGTTGGTTACAGAATGAAACTACTACGTTACGACAAGAGATCGCAGACGCATTTTTACTAATAGTAATGTGATCAGTCTTAACACATCACGCAGCACTCATGGAAATTGTTGGGTTGGAGGTTTCGCGGTATGTCGGGGTTATTGGGAACGATGAACTCATCGACAACGATGAAGCAGCGCGAAACACGCGGAAAACACAGAAAGTGATGGTGATATCTCATATGCGTCCACAGCGCTGACTATTCCGTGATGGATCCAGCCACGAAACCCTGCACATGGTACGCATTCCATACACTAGCCTGCGCTAAACCACATGCGCACACCCACTCGACAACGTTAGCTGGAGCGACGAAACCCTTTTGTCCACAGGTGCAGATGTTTCCACGGCAGTATCTTTGCAGGTAGACGACCATTCGTGGTGTTCAACTTAGTTTTGCAATTGTCCATCGGCCGGCTACATGGTAAGCGATTCATTTCAGAAGTGAGATTTTCCGTGACTGCTGCCTTTAAAATGTTGAATTCTGTCGAACACCAACCTAAGTTATAAATGTATAGGTCAGCAATTGCCTGAGAACAAAAGAAGTCAGAAAGACTTACTGGCTTCCCGCCTCTAGGTATTGTTCAATTGTTCCTATTTGTAATCTTGTGATGAGATAGCAGTGGATTGTTAATATTAAGGTCTGAAGATGGCATTCAATGCGGAAAACCAACGAATGCAGGCACTGAGGACTGAAACTCCTGCAACTGAACAACTATAACAGCGAGACCCATTCATCCAATTTCCCAAGAATCCTATTTCCCACACTTGAAGAAAAGCAATAAAATAATGGACATCAAGCTCATCATGCGGATCTGAAACAGATTTTTTGGCGATAGCTCCCCCAAATGCTTTAAGAACGGCATTGTCGTCATCAAATTTGAGTCCTCAACATAGATAAAGTACTAGGTTAGTTCAAAAGTCTCACACCAAATTTTGCAAAGTACTAGGTTAGTTCAAAAGTCTCACACCAAATTTTGCACTTTTTTCAAACAATCATAACACGATTGCTCACGGATGGAACGCGGTCTGCCAATTTTGATAGGTGAGGGATAGTGGGACATTCGATCACACTCTGTTGCCAAACAAGTTCGGTTCGAGACCAAGAAATTCTGGATGAAAAGTAGATAGTGGTGCAAGAGTTCCGGACCAACTTCATGCTCCAAAACTGAATATCCTCTCCTTCTATTGTAAGCGGTGCTTTCCATCAAAGTCACCATCTATTTGTGTGGAAGACTCTCGAATCAGAACTGTGATTTGATTTATTTGACAGTGCTCAGCTACTATTACATGTTGTCACATATGTACTATTGTTACTCTTTTTGTGGAAGATTTTGAAGGTTGTTCAATACTAAAAAAACTTGGATCGAGATGTTGCAGCTTTGCTTTTGGAAAATATTTTAAAACGCGCATTCTCAAGTTACCGCCCCAATAAATAATGTTATTGGACTAAATCTCTGTTTTCAACCCTTTAGCGCAAGTTTGGACAGCCCTGTCTTAAGGCTTGCCTCTTCTCAAGTGGCTGTTGCCCCGACTCTTCATATTGAGGAAGTACTCCGCAGTGAATGTTTTACTATGTACGTGTAGCTAGGTAGCTAGTCCAAGTTGTATCCCCATCATCGCTATTTGCACGCTATCCACTGTTTACTTATTTACTGACGTGGGTTGTTTGGCGCTGGGAATTCGGGAGGAGAAAATCTAAGGATGTGCACGGGCCGCGTTGTTGTGCGCGGACACCGCAAACGAATTTGCCGCCACACCGAAACGAAATAAGTCGCGAAGCATATCCGTTCCAACAAAGCAGCTGCCAAAAACGAACTGCTGCGATGACGTGCAGTTGGAGCGGATCGACGAAAAACCTAGAGGAGTATGTGGGATTACAGAATAGTCGACATAAGGGTGAAACCATGAAATATTATAATTAAAGCAGTACTCTTCCTTAGGGGGGGGGGGAGGGGGGAGGGGTTGTTCGAATTCCCAAAGGGTATAGGGAAGGTAGGAAAATAATCGGAATTGAGGATGAGTCTGAACGGAAACAACCCATTTCACCCAGAATAGACCCGGGTCCGTATCCAATATACTTTATCCAGTCGGATAAACGCGTTCTAGCGGATATATTGGTGTATTTCCGTGAATCTGGTATCCGATAAAGAGATATCCGTGGATACGCAAATCCACTCGTTTCACTGCAGGATATCTTTTCCCGGTTGATTTCCACTTGATAACGATCCATGGTCTACTCCATCATCATTTCTTGTTGTCTCTCACCGAGACACCGTATTTGCGCCTACAAATGAACTCTTGGATGGATGAGTTATATTGGATAGCAGAGTGGATAAAAACCAGTGGGAACGGGTATATACCCGCTGTGTTTTCCCTCCCACGGTCAAATGTATTGGATACGGCTCCTGGAATTTGAGCGACATTTGTCGATCTTGCCACTTTTTCGATCCTTCCATGACCTTTCTATAGTACCTTTTTAATTTACCCTCCTTGCGAAGGGCTGCATCGTGACTTGTCATGATGTACAACATAAATATATAAATAAATCCTTTAGAGAGTGCACAATTTACGCAGAGTTGAGAGAAATTCACGAAAAACCGAACCTCCTCAGAGATGATTCGCTAAGATTCATTATCAATTTTATGTGCAATCGCACATTATTTTATTTAAATTTAGTTTTTTGGATGAAAGATTAACGGTTGCACACATGTGGTGCATGCTCTCTGGCATCCCTGGCAATTGTACTTGTATTTGACTCACGGCCACTTTTTGTCGTGCTACTAAAAATCCATCACTATTTCCTGTAAACTTTCTGATCTAAGGATTTCCCTTGACATAGACTTAGCTGAGCCTCAAACTCTGCCTCAGTACAGAATGAGTGCCCCTATTTACCACACATGTCAGGAAGTTTCCCAAAGAAAAAAAAGAGGTTCAGAAGACGCAACAATGACGAATCCTCGTGATCCTGGAATTTTCTCACAACACTGTCATTGTTTTGTTTGGTTTTCTCTTTTCTTAGCTTCAGTTTTAGGTTTCCGCGCAATGCGATCCATTCCTGAATTTTTGGTTTTCGGTCCGGATATCAGTGTCTTTCTCTAAGCGTCATGTGTTTAGTGAGGGATGGGTGACCGTATTTGGAATTCCTAGGAAACTGAGACTTATCCTCCGAGATTTTCCACTAGGTTATCTATAACTCTCTGCCAGTGGTAACTAACTACCCGAATTCAGTGCGAGACCGGAATATAAGGAGGATTCAATTGGAATCCAATAAAAGTCTGATTTCGACATAATAACGTGTTTACCTTGGTTTATGTAAGCGATGCATGTCGCTCCTGCTGAACTTTGCCAAATGCAGGGCTTACGCTGACTTCCCTCGAAATTTATCCTGAAACTGCCGCAGTAGAAGAACCACAGGCGTAACTTCGCAATTTATAAGAGTGAGGAAATCAGATTACCTCATGTTTGCCTCTTCTTTGCATGTGCATTACATATTTCATCGAAGTTGTTGGCTCTCTGAATCGCAAAATTTTATTCCAGCCCTATTTGCATAAACGTGTGGAGGTTTTGCAAGGTGATTTAATGTTGACAAGGGTAAAATCAGTGGACTTTCTCGCTCCGTAACCCTTCTTCCACATTTTCCAATGAAGAATTGAAGGAACATCATAAAATGAACTCATAAAATTGTCAGTGCTTTACTTTGTTTCAAAAACAATGAAAGTTGAGAGTTTGAGTTCAAAACATTTCTACTTCTACGCAAAGCGGCAAGCATACAGGTTCCACATTATTGCACGTCGAGAACCGCATGTATCCATCCATGCCCCCCAGCTTAACTATTTCTGGGTAAATTGGTAAAGATCAATATTATATATGAAAAAACTCCAGGAAATGCAATCCTCAGCAGCATCGGGTCAACCTAGGAGGACGAAACTGGGAGTTGTTGGGGCTTCCAAGCAAAATATCATTATGTCTGAGTTTTCCCGGAAATCGTGCGGAATTAAGAGCTCACTCGTGAATTTTCTAGGGTTTCCTAATTCAGAACAACTACTACTGCAACAGTTATTGTATTTTTGTCATTTTTTAACGTCTTCCCGACTTCTAGCAATTACACCCAAAATCTCCACGTAAATTCAGTGATACGTCCTCATAAGCTGTGTATTTTGGAAAATTCTTATCCTGGCTTGTGCGAGTGGTGCAACTTCAGAGCTCTCGATGGATTTCAGTGGAATTTCTAGTAAGAACCATGAGATTTCGGAGGCTTCCCTTTCTATTCTTGGCAAGCTCTGCTTATTTTCAGAGTCTTAGTACTTTCTTCCAACAACTTATAGGGGAGTCTGCCCATCTATGTCCACTAGCGATAGTAGAAAGTTGCTTCAATATGTACATCTCTGGCTTACTACTACGTAGCAAATCCAAAGCCAACTCCTGAGAGCTACGACTTCTCCTCCCCTTTGCCCGGGCGATCCTAATAAAATTTCTGCTCGTCACGTCCTTTTCGCGCAGCCATTTTTTGCGATTGTGAAGGTGCGGCATCTTTGGGTGTCGACCACAAAGCATATGTGACATTCACACCTTTTTGCTGTTGTAGCGCCAGCACTGCGGCGGTGACTAACACCAAGCACCACCATTTCGACAGCAGCTCAGGTTTCTAAAATTTCACCCCGCGCAGGACGTAAACATCCGAAAGCGGGGAAAAACCAAATTACGGATGGGTCAACGTGATATCTGAGACTGGTGAGGATCCATCTAGGGCTTTGGTCAGAAGGACTGGGATTCCCAGAACGTTCACCATACAAATCAATGGTGGTTAGAGTGGTTGGTTATCGATTGTAATTTTAAGAGACGCAGGAAGCAAAAGCTGGTTTGCTAATTTGGTTTCGCTTGATCGTCGATCCATGAATACTAATTCAGGTATGCATAGGGATGTTCAAGTAGGTTTTCATAGCAAGAACCTTATCGTCCACGCCACAGTGGAACACTTGAATCGGCTGAATTTCACAACAGAAGTTCCCAAAAAATACTCTGGTAGGAGAAAATGGTTTTGCAAAAATTCAGGTAATGTGCACATTTGGAATTTTTTTCTTTGCATATACATTCAGACTTCCGTCTTGTGCAATACCCATGGTCTTTAGTCTGTCTCACACGCCATGATATCGTGCATAACGCTTGTTTTTCTCTTCCCTTCTCCAATTTCTGCACACTTTCCCGTTCTCCTCTTTTTTGTGTCTGTCCAGTTACCTTCCCCAGAGAAACAGATTATTAGCACCGGAATATGTGTTTTCTCAGTAAAAAACTCAGTAAAATGAAAAGACAATGGATTCAACTGTACGAGTATAGACTACGATATTCTGTAAGAATGTGTTTACCGTTATCTGAGGAAAAGGATGAGTTGCCACTGTTGCCAAAATGAAGACGATAATCCTTAGTGCCTGGCCAATTAATTTTCAGAAAAGAACTCAAGACATGGTTGGGGTCATAGGTACGATAGTAGTGAGACAGGTGTCCAAGAAGTGAAGGTTGTCTGGGCCAAAAAGTGAAGGTTGTTCACCATTCACATCGATGAAGTTGAGGAAGGTAAAAAGAGTGAAGTTTACAGAGTGGGAGACAGTGAAACCCTTTCTTTAAGATGGTTCGCATCAAAACACCTTTAGTTTTGCTCAAAAAGGGGAAAAAGATCACATTTTCAGAGGTGGAATGTTAAATATGCTCACAATCTCTACATTCTCACTCATAACATGTCAGACAGCTGACATGTCAGAGATTTGCACCGGCGCCCTGCTTTCGTGCCGGGACCCACGCTCAGCTCAACCCTGATAGCGTCTCACCTTGATTTTCGCCAAATACGTATTTCGGTAATGTGATAAAACTGTATGTTGCGCAGTTGTCAGTGATCTCCTTCATGAAATTCTCTACCAAGACCGACGATTTTTATCAAGGATCCCGAAGGAATCAATTTTTTTTAAATCTAGGCGGAGGATTTGCATCCTTTAAGATTTCTCAGCAATTTTCAGAAAACGGTGAGTTGCGTAGTTATCTATCAAACTTGCGCATGTGGTGGTCATAAAAGCAAACGCATTTGTCTGAAACTGGACCAGAAAACATGTCCTATTTGAAAACCCTTTTCCGCTAAATATCTCTTTCAGTTCGAAAAACCAGGTGTTGCGCAGTTGTCGGCTGCTGAGCCCGTGCGGTTCCGAGTAGAACGGTATATAATACTTGGTACTTCCTTTTAGGCTGGGCTGAAAAAGCTCGCCTGAGACAAATGCCCCGTGTAGCTCAGGGGTTAGCGAGAGAGCACGGAATATGAGAGGGCGCCCGACGCGAGGGTGAGACGAACGGGGCATCTGTCTCGCCCTGGATTCTTCGTCGGGAGTGAATGAAACCACCAAGAATTATATATCGTTCTGCTCAGAATTTCATTCTGAGTTCACTTGGCAACTGCGCAATTTTCAATTCTACCAAATAAAGGAAATATCGTGGTTTTTACGTTTTAGGAGCTTTCTCAGTTATTTTAAGCTACATTTTTTTTTCGTTGCATTGTTATTCCGTCTGACAACTGCGCAGTACTTACTTTTCTGAGCTGAAGATGATATTCCAGGCCAAAGCTCAGATTTCAGGCAATCTCATGCCTATATCAACAGTTTTTCTCAACCCGAGTTCGCCGACGACTCTTGAGCTTCATGATTCCTAACACTGTTTCGCACATAGAATTTATTCCACAACCGCGCGTTCCATGTATTTTTTCCTTTCCCGAACAAAATGTGCAACTTTCTGCACCCTTTTGCGATGATCCAACTTATCCTTATCGTCGTAGCTGAAGGTTCCCCCACCGGCGCTACCGTAACTGATGGTGGGTTGAGACGCGTCTCAGGTTATCGTACCTATGGTTGGGGTAAATAGTGACGTAATCAACTCTGCTTCACTAAAGTCATCGATTTCTCTAACGCATACATACTTTTCTTTGCCCAACAATAACGTTTGAAGCCTCGAAATATTCATGAACAAAAAGGACATCATTTCGTTAGAGCAGAATTTGCAAGTCCCCATCGGTGGTCCTTAGGCAAACTCGGAGATGTAGTAAACCTGTTGAAACGATGGCGAAAGATGAGCCGAAGGTCGCGGTTAACTGTCAGCTCTGGTCTGCAACTATGAACACGCTATTAGCTCATCGACAAACGTGGTGTTCCAATAATGAGGCTTTAGTGGAACCTGCCGCCATTAGAGTTTTCGAATCTTCAATCATCAGATAGTCGATGCCCTCATAGTATGCTGACATACTTCTGTAGCACAGACTTCACCGCTAGAGGAAATTATGTGACCATTATAAGCCAAGCGGCTGATGAATCTAGTCTCGCATAAGCTAACTTCGATGCGTTAATCTCAAAAATATAATTCCGTGCTCTTAAAATATGTGGGATTTAATTTGGGCAAGATGTGAGGCTTAGCAGTCAAAATCACCCATTAGGAAATCGGAATCATCGATGATTTCCGGCGGAGGGTCATGGAGATCGAGACGGTGGAAACATTGATCATTTTGGCATACCGGAATTGTGTCTTCACTGAAAAGGAGTCAGTGCACGCTCGGCTGGCTATGACGAAGAACTCGAACCATGAGCAAAAAGTCGTCTGGAGGACTTTTTCGCCAAACGATGAGGTCACTGTCTGCTTCTCGCTCTCTTTCGCTCCCCGTGTACTCGTCGTTCCATGCTGGCAGGAAGTTCAGCGCAACGGTGAGTTCGCAGTTCGATTTGAAACTGTGAGTTCACCCGTAAGTATGGCTCCAGTTTTGTCCTAGTATTCAACCACCATACTTAGATCTGCATATTTCGGTCAGCAAAGCTTACATACTTCAATAATGCTGGAGTTCCTCGTAAGCTGGGAGTTAGCTCTGAGTTAACGCTCATCGTTACCTGACAGTTTCAACAGGTTCACTACCACCCCGGTGTGTGCATCAGGTATCCTGAGCTGTTTCCGAATCCATGATGAAGAGGCCAAGAAAAACCATCACGTGACCATTTTTAACGCACCATTGCCATTATTCTTTATGTAATGACTTCGTTCACTAACATGACTCCGGTCTCCCATCGATGCATTAGCCGTCTACTGTCATATTCTAATGGTCATTCTATGAACTTACGTATGACTCCCACCCTTTTTTTACTCTCAGCGAATTTTTAAGACAAAACGAAGACTTACTCCACCTCAGCTGCTGAGACTTACTCTTGCTCAGGTGCTGAAAATGTGTGGTTCAGAAATGAGAAAATTTCTGAATGTAAACTAAGTGTACGTACAGGGTGCACCATAAGTTCTTGCACACCATACTCTGATAAATGTGCAGCACGAACGCAACCCCGAACGACGTAATGGTTTGAGTAGAAACCCTAGCAGCCACGGCTCCTACTTGCTGTCATCCTCCCCTCGATTGCTGCTAAAAGGACGGAAGCTTGAGCAGCTGCGTTCGTACTGCACAGTTATCAGAACCTAACACATAGGGAGTATGTCGTCATTTACTTTTGTAACATCTCAAAGTAGAGTGGATAGCGCGCCCATCGTGGCACGGTGGTATTTCTTGTCTGAATCCTCCCAAATCTTTTCATCAGCTTAATGGTACGAGTTCAAACTTATGTACAATTTAGCTCTTGATTTTCTCCTGGACACTACAGGCTGCGGCAAAAGTCTTTAGACAAGCATAATCGCTCGCTAAAAACATACGGAACAGAAACTTTGAAAAAACTAATAGTCTTTTTTTGTTTTCGACCAAGTTGTGCGCATAAATATCATTTTTAATATCAAGGTCCGCTCCTCCCTTAGCAACACAGACTTCGGGAAGTCAAGGTGAGATGTAGTCTCTGGCGCGCAGGTAGTGGAGGTAGTTTTCCCCGCACCAGTTCTCTATCTGTTTGCGAAGAGATCCCAAATTTCCGTGAGAGTTAGTAGAAGATTTCTAGCATAGCAGCTAAAAAAATCTCCAGAAAATTTGGAAAATAGGTAGGATATCTCTAGGTTTATTGTTAGCATTGATTTTGGCAGTGGTCAAAATTTTTGCCAACAAACACGGAAATCGCGCTACCATAGCTATTTTCGCTTGTGTAACTGTGATTTTACTACTGTTTTTTGTGAGAGACTTACTAATTTGCTCTTTCTTAATGTACATATACTAATTTGGGAATGATAGAACGTCAAAATTGCCTTCTGAAGTGAGTATTCCTCTTTACTGCAAAGGTGGGAATAAATAATTGCCTATCGCGGTCCTACATGTATCTTGAAAGATTCTGTGATGTTTCTAAGGTTCTACGGACTAAGGCTTTCTCAACACCACACAGGGATTTGGACTCTGTTCTGGAACTGTAGAGAATGCCTGAGATGAGTTTGACTTCATCAATGTGCGCGCCGGGCCAATGTCGCATCTACCATTTTCAAAGCCTGGGTCGCTACCAGTGAAGGAAATTTTAGGATCAAAAATACTGTTTATGCTTACAACTAAACTGCTAACTTATAACAACTACCGATTTTTTCAGTTTCTTTTTCCCCATGTTTTGGAGGTCGATCATGCTTGTCCAAAGACTTTTGCCGCACCCTGTATAGCATACAACAATCCATCAGAATCAGTTATGAAAGGATTTTCTCTGCGCACAACTTCAGGAGACGCATTTGCTCGATGAGCAAGTTCTGGGTCTTATTGAAGAATCACGCTTGGGCTGTCTGATGTGAACTGAATGCAGCAAAGTCTCTCCTCACTCAAAATGCTGTGCAGTTAAGAATGGGCGCGACGTCGATGTTGGAAACCACTGAAATTTAAAAAGATTTGCTCTGACACCTCGGCATATTTCCAGAAACATATAAAATTTTTGAAGGAAGGAGGAAAACGACATTCCTTTTTAACCCAAACTTTCTAACTGCCTTTTACATATTGTCCATCTTTTTGATAAACATAGAACCATTCTGTTCTGAAGAGTGGCTCCAGTTCTAAGATGACATCGATGTTCCGTGCCCGATGGGTGCGCCTCTCACGCGCTCCTGAACTATTAGAAAAGCAAATGACAACAGATACCCGGTCTGTTAGGTTATTTGAGTTGAACTGAGTTGACGTAGGCGGCCAAAGAGGTCATACCATGTTGAATTTCACTGCTGTGGTGGTAATAAATATGGTGTCCAAGGCTTATGGTGCATCCTGTACAGTCATAATGTCGATGCCGAGGTTGTGGACTTACCCACGTTGTAGAGAACTTGTGGGCTCTGCAGTAACACTATGTAGTTTCTCAGAATACGAGTTCCGACCCTCCGAGCGGTATCTCTAGATATCACACTTCCGTCAAAACGTAAGCCAGAGTTCGATGACAAGGTCCTTCACGGTTTTCTCAAAAGTTCTTCGGAACGAAAGATGATGGAAGCGGTGTAGATAAGAAGACGTAGACCAGAAACCAACAATCATGACTTATAATAAAGCGCTTAGTCTGTCTGTCACGTGTGTGTGTGTGTGTGTGTGTGTGTGTGTGTGTGTGTGTGTGTGTGTGTGTGTGTAGTGTGTGTGTG
>KN730193.1:3397-13678 GCA_000816745.1 Ancylostoma duodenale | reverse complement strand
AACAACTTAACTTTGGGGAGATAAGTTGTTCCCAACTTGTTTTGGATGAGATAAGTTGGATCCAACATGTTTTAGCTGAGGCTAGGGCCAAAGATATGTTGTATCCAACTTGTTTTCAGCCTCGATAAGTTGGACACAACTTGTTTCCGCTCTAGATAAGTTGGATACGACTTGTTTTGGGCCCGATAAGTTGGAAACATCTTGTTTCAAAACTTCTGAGCACGAGAGCCGCGCCGCGGTCACAGCTCTTGTCTGCGACCGTTTGGAGTTCCCTGTACATACATGTAAGATGACTACTAGACTGAGCAAAGTGCCCGCAACCATCGTGGCATGCACTCAATGCCAACACAAGTTCCGATGGAAGCGACACTCCAACCTGAAACATCTACACCTGCAAAACCAACCGAAGGGAAACATATTATACTTGCTGGGTGACGTCCGACCGCTCATTGTCGCATGATCATAACGAGCACTGTTAAAATGGCGTACTATGAAAATTAGCTACAGCGGAAGAGAATTCTTGTAGATGAGACTCTTCAATTCCAAAGGAGTATGCTTGTGCGCAAGGAAAAGCCAGGATGATGTATTGGTAGCATTCATGCAAAGCGATAAGGAAACGGGTTAATCCATGAAGGTATCAAATCTCGTCAAGGATAAGTCGGCTTATAAATAAATGTGCAAATATCATAAAGGTGCCGAAAAAATTTAAAATTTCCCTCATGCAAATGAACGTTAGCAAAAACTTAACTACTTCGAGTAGTCAGCTCCAATTCGGTCTTGAAGTCCAATCCCTCTGCATCTTTCGAAGAGGAAAATCGAAGAAGTTCCATCAAGTTTGAAATTTACTTCAATGAAATAACAAGAATGTTCTTAAAATAACACGACTAATTTGCATAGTTCTTGACCCAGCACGATTACAAAATGGTGATGGTAAAAAAAGCCGGTCTGTTGAGTTTTGACTCAGCAGTCATCTATTTTGTTTGGAAAACAGGATATAAAAAAATAAGTTGCTTCCTATAGTTTTTGATAATCGTCACTCATTTGTTGATGGTTGAATTTGAATATGAAAGCGATAGAGGAGGGTTGGCTTTCGAACCGCTGCCAGCTTGAAGAAGATCGTGGAAAAAGAAGACCATATGCTCAGCCAAGTGCGCGGAAAATGAAAACAAAAAAAAATGCCTTTGTTGTAAGAAACCATAGACACAATATAAAGAACTTCTTTATCAGGAATTATCAATAAATGCTATTATTACACGTCATCACAGTAATTTAAAGCGCTCCATAAAAATATGCAGAACAATATGATCACGAGCTTATCAACAATTCAAGTCTTTTGAGGTCGTGCAACAGATATCCCAATCCTTTTGTTAGCAATGTCATACGTTTGACAGAAGGTACGAATGAAAGGCTGGCCGAGAATGAACTGTGCTCCAAAAGCAGCAGAATCGACAGAGAAGATGGCCAACACGCACTTGAAAGTATCCCATTAACGATGAAACCAGATTGGTGCATTCACACAGATTTGGTGCTTATCTAAAAAAAAAACACAAACCTGGCCACCTCCAAAGTTCAGATGCAAGACATACTGCACCGACGGCACTGTGAACTGGCGACCAGCAATTTTGAAGACCATCCTCGGAAGCGTCGACATTTTCGAACGCGGAACGATGTAGAGTTTTCTGTTGGCATCCCAACTACTTTGGGTTTGCCACAAAATGTTGTTGAGAACCGCACTCGGAACACCTATCCATGTTGTACCAGTGTCTGATATGGCCTAAAACATGTTTGTAATAGAGGTGGCAATAAGAAGAGCATTTCGAAGACCTTGAAACCATACATGTTGATTAGCAGTGTGGGTAAAAGATCCGATGCTAAATCCGGCAATGTTGATGATCCATTTGTTGTCCACAGCCAGTGGTGCGTAGTAAATTTGCGGTTCACAGTTGGTCTTGTCGTAAGTACCATACGTAATGTAGCCTCCAACAGCTCCTCTACTTATGGCTACCTGAAAGCCCACAAATCTTCTTCATTCCAGAAATTGGCGTATGACAGGGCTATCTAACCCTTCTATTCATCCACACAGTGAACTGTTGATGATCCATAAAATGCATTACTGTTGGCATCGGTGCATCCAACTAGAATACAATTGTACTGAAGCAAGTCAAAATTCAAGGAATTGCTGATGTACTGACATTTGGATACTCGTTAAAGCCGAGGCCGAATATCCCATCCATAGGAGCTGTTCCGAAGAAAGGACCGAGAGAGTTAGCAACGCCAAACTGCTGTTGTTTTACCGCGTATGCTGAATGGAAATATAGTAGCAAACTTAAAAGAGTACCACTGCCTTTGTCAGCGATCAATACCCAGGTATTTTAGAAGTTATCGATAAAGTGCTTTTTTGAGCAAACAAAAACTACTGATAAGTGTAGCTTTTCACAGTTCTCGCAACAACTTCCCCTTCGTTACCAGCAAATTTCTAGTGCATAACAGAAAAATGCCTAGCGGTGATTTATTACGTTAGGGACTGCCTTTAGGCAACAGCTAGGCAACAACGAGCAAGCATTACTGCAACATACTTCCATAGCTGATGTCGTCTGCTCCCGTAAAACCTCCAGCCCATCCTGTTCCGTAGTTTATAGAGAATTGGTCACTAGTCCGTTTGAAAGTGCTCGATTTGCCGTAGTAAAATTTGTTCTTGGTTCGTCCGCTGTTAGGGTAGCCGTTGCAGATTGGGTGATTGCAGGCACCGTCGATCAACCACATTACGGATGAGCCTGTGTCCATAGCCAGCAAGAATTTCTGAGCTGAAAACAGTAGCATCTAGATCACAAAAGATCAACCCACTTGTTCCATCACAAGAAAAAAACAAATTTCTGAAATATTGCTACTATAACGATTACTATGCAAATTTATCGAAATTGAATCAAAAGGAGGTCCAGCGAATGTGTTTAATGAGTTAAGAAAGCACAAATACTCACGGGGTGTGTCGACATTGACCTCGCCGAGGTAGAACTCGTCATACCATGAGGCGAGTGCTTGCCATGTCCAATATCTTCCTTTAGTTCTGTTTCGTTCTTGTTCCTCAAGGACGCGGAGGTAGTCACCATAGCGATTTATTCTGAAATCAAAATGCTAACAAATGTTATAAAGTCCCGTCCCAGGTCCCGCAATTTCTCATTTTTGAAAACTAATCACTGCTCTTATGCTTCTCCCTGGCTGAAGACTTTGAATCTATGTCACCGAGGAAATGCTGAGGATGCACCTACCAAACTTTTTTGAAAAGAATTTCAGCCTGTTCTACGAGCATGGCATCCTTGATTTGCGCAAATGTTGGCAAAAGATCTGCTATAGTACTACTATGTATAGTACTGCTAGTGTTATTGTGCTTGTTGGCTTGTTGAAAACCTTTTTTTTAAATAAAGCACAAACAACGCTCAAAACTTTTCCAAGCGTAATACAAGGGTGGAGCATATTTCATGTCCTCACTACAATTGTAGAGATACACGAAGCTTAACATCTGTACTGTTGTTTTCCTGTAGTTATTCTATAATATTTGAGAACTTTCTTGGGTTTCCTCATTTCAAAAAGATATGTCGTAAACTCCTCACTCGATAAACTTTGCAATCAGAGATCCAGTTCCATGTAGCTCCACTGTCATGTTAGGCGCATGTGCTGCTGACAAAGGCAGCGCATTTACTGCTGACAAATAGAACGCATGTGCAAGTAATAGAATGATCCACATATCTGTAAAGGCAGGTTAAATATGATAGGAAACTCATTACAAGAGGAATGATCAGGCCGAAACCTTGCATGTCCCTGCATTTCGTCAAGCGTATTTATAGGCTCTCATTTGTTTGCTTTTTAGGGAGATGCGGCTGACATGCGAGTGCATTATGAGCAGTTAAGAAGCACTTCTGACCACCTGTTTTGCGGTATTGACACAGATTCATATCATGGGTTTCCCCGGAAGAGGAAACGCAAAAAGTGCAGCGGGCTACAATCGAGCAACCACAGCCAGTGATGGGTTGATCTTTGCTAGAATAGCGTATCTCTCACGATTTGTTCACAATGGAGGTGTAACGTTACATTTGTAGAAATTAACTGTTTTTTAAGCTATTTGCTAATCATTATCGTTATATAAGGAGTATATAAGAACCGCAGTAGTTTTTGGGAAATACAAGCAAGAAAGAGAAATATAAGCATTAAATCGTGAGCGCTCGCCACTCATGATTTTGATGTGCGGTGTTCGGGGCCGGCAGAAGTAGTCTTGGCTAGATCCATCAACGACGATACTTTCTGAACTGGTGATACTTCCAGTCACGTAGATTCGGAAGCGATAGTAATTGTTGTCATCGACCATACATACATAGTACGCAACCAGTGCGATTGGCAGTGGTGGGGAGGTTTCTCGCATTCAGGTACACACATTCGGGTATTCCGCATCCATAAAGAACTTCATAAATGAAAAGTTTTAGACGTCATACCGCTTCACTCTTCAGCTTCTAGCTATACCAGGAGTATCCAAGCAAGTAAGTGCCCAAACGAAAGCGTCCAAACAGAGGGCTCACTCAATTAATGGAAGCTTTCCAGAATCATGGAGTCTGCCAATTTACCACGTGTTCCTATTGGGTAGGTGAAGAAACTAAGGAGCACTCACAACAAAATTTTCGGTAATGGATCTCTCTATTAGAACAAAATCTTGATGTATAAGGTTGGTGCGTAATTAATGCAGCTTTTTCAAGAGTTATTTTCCCGTTGAAAAACAACACCTCTTACATGGTCTTTTCACTGAAATGTTTCTCTTCCCTCACTTAATACTTGTAACATCAAGAATCGTATCTGTAAGCGCCATAACGTGCTCTATGGGTTCCGGAAAGATAGGAACGCAACACGGTGATTTCACAATCTCAACTAGATTTTGGCCGAGGAACAACCAACAAATTGGAAAGGGGCGATATAAACATTAGTCATAGATGGAGGAGGAAGAGCTCGACGAAGAAATTTCGAAGACCAGCATCTTTTGGCAGTCGTGCAAGAGAAAGAGGTTTGATTGACGATATTCTTCAGAAATGGAGCCTGGTGCTTGCCCTGCAGAATATAGGAGAAAATTCGGACAGGTTCAACTTTGTTACTGCCATGGAGTTCGTGCGAACCGATATTCAGCCAATCTCCATGCTTGTCGGAGCTTTTCGAGAGGAAAAACGATGATCGAGCGGTCCACATTGAAGTTTTCGGCCAGCAGTTTCGTTGTCAAGCTTGCATCCTCTTCCCAAGGTTCCTGGTGCTCTGAATTTCATGGCCAAACTATTGTTTCTTCCTCTGTAAACTATCTTACGAATGTGAGCCATTTTTCAGCTTGCCTTTGCTGATTTTTTCTTCACCAAATGATTTATTCTTCTTCCTCCGAGTGTCATACTGAGCGGTTTGTGCTCCACCGCTCTCTTCAATACACCCTACCACCATCGTCGCGGGAGGACTCTGCCCAATACGCAGTTGGCGAGCGTGAGCAGTAATCCAGAACAATCGACGGATTGGTTCACCATAATTACTGTCAACGTCTTCAGTCGCGAGATTTCGAAGTCAATATGGTAAGAGGTGTGTTTCTGTTCATCAACTTGTCCGATGCCAGAGTTCCAGGAGGACAGGTTGAGATACGAAATGGCTTCTTTCTTCACGAACAGGTACAGCTATGAAGAGCTTTCTACATAGTATACTGAATCCTTTTCCGTGCCACATAACGCCGTTCGTCAAGCGGGATCGTCGTTGTCCGAAAAAGTCGTCGATGGTGCAAGAACTCTGCCGAACTCTCCATGCAGAAGCGCGACTTACATATGTAGTGTAGATGTAGTGAAGATTGTTTAAAGAATAAAGAATAAATGATTAATAGCTGAGACCACAAGATTTCTGTGGTTCATACATAGCAATCTTTCCCGAACTGGTAGAGCGTATGATGGCGGATGTGGATATGACTTTCGATAGAAGGGGATTATTTTTATGAGAAACCCTTCCGAAAAATGTTAACTTTTATGAGGAAAGGGCAAAAAAGTCGAGTTAATTATGCACCAACCTAATGATATTTACCATTATTGTCTAGCATGTTCACCCTATTTTTTTCGGGCAGCCTCTCTACTCCATTCTGCCAGAACTCCGGAGACTGTGAATCAAAAATTTGGCCAGGAAGAGGTGATAGTCAGATCTGACGAATACGATAGTTGCAAAAGAAATTCCCAACCAAAGTCCTGAATTGTGTTACGAGCTGCGTTTGCAGTGTATAAGTGAGCATTATCTCGCTGAAGATAAAATTTGCGTTCGAGCGTTTCCCTCAAATGGCGTCTGCCAACTTCTGGGATCAGGTAGCACGATCATAATTGTGATGCCACTACTTAGGAGCTCGTGATAAACCCTTCCTTGTGAGTCCACAAACAGCATAGAAAAACCTTCTTTTCGGGCCGGTATGTTTTGACTTTGACTTTTTGTAGGTGATTCCAGACAGAGAATCCATTGGCGTTGGTGTTTGTTGCTTCCGTACAGCAGCAAGCTTTCGTCCCGAGTTACAATATCTTTTAGATACATGTGGTTGATTTCTCTTTAATTTGTGGAGTTGATTTTTTTTGATTTTTTGCCATCGTTGATTCCATATTCAGACGTATTAATAAGAAAAGAAATGCTGGTCCCGAACCAGAATGGCTGTTTCACTTCATTGTGTTGAATAGTCTGAAGTGCGTGTTAATTCATAGGCTGCGTCACAGTCATGTACTGTATCTGATAAAAGATGCTCAAAAGCTGCAGACGACGTTTATGCGTCACAAAAGACGTAATAGCCTCATGCTCGTATTTGACTTGTCGGTAAAAATCACTCCTTGTCTATGTTCTAGTGATGTCAGCATTTCCTTGCAAACATAATACAGAAAGTACAGTCGTCTGCCAAAGTGGCGGTGAGCGCTGTTCAGAATCGCAATATTTTGCTTACAATTAATTACAGCATCCTGCTGTTTGGTGGAATGCCTTCCCGAGGTTATTGGTGAGAAAAGCAAAACCATATCGGAGTCTAGACGCTTAGGGAAAGAAAGGTCGTCACGAAAAAAAAGAGGAAGGAATTGAAATTAAATTTGGATTTGGCAAAAAGGCGAATAAACGGGGAAGCTTGGAAAAAGTACGAAGAAGGGGAAAGGGGACTTGGCCTACCGAAAGCAAAAGAAAAAAAAGGTGTACAAATCCTTAAGAAAGTTAGGGGAAAGCAAATAGATTCTGAAACAGCGGATATCTCACATTGTTCGTTCTCCGAGGAGGTATTTCAGCTCTAATTCAAACGCGACAACCCATAGCAGTGAGCTGAATTGAAATCTTGAGGTGGAATCGTGCTGATGATACCTCGGAGGATGCGGGATCTCCGACAGCATTACCGTCGCAAAATTGTCGAGATTATGCCCCGGGTTCGAGAACACTTGATATATCGGACACAAAGACTGTCGTGGTGCTCTTCAAGAGCTTGAGATTTTGATCGTTTTGGAACCCTAGCAATTGTCCCAACAATTTTGCTAAGACAGCAGCATCGAGAACTCAAAGGCAGCAGGAGCTCAAATCCTCGACTCTGAGCTGAGCTGCGGGTGGTACAGATTACAGAAGTACAGATTCAGCACATCATAAATGTGAAACGAACGCAGACAATGATGGCTTACTTGCAGAGAAAATGGACATGTCGTCTTGAACACGCCCGGCCGTGTTTGCGCGCGGACGAGTTCTCCCTGACGCTAAAGACGAAGGGCTACGATGTCGGGTGTGCTCATCCGTCACGAAACCCTCTGAATTGAACGAATTCGTAGTCCCTTTGCACAAAACCACGCACCGCAATGGCTTTAGCTTCAGGGAAAACTCGTCCACGCGCGAACACGGACAGGCGTGTTCACGACGACATGTCCATTTTCTCTGCAAGTAAGCCATCATTGTCTGTGTTCGTTTCACATTTATGATGTGCTGAGTCTGTACTTTACCACCCGCAGCTCAGCTCAAAGTCGAGGATTCCAGCTCCTGCTGCCTTTAAACGTTCCTCAGATATAACTAGTTGAATACCTTAGATCCTGGATCAGCATGATCAGCGTGCGGTCGTTTGATCGAGTTGCATTGGCAGCGGAGCATTGCTGCTAGCTGATTTCGTGGGCAGTCATTTCTTTTCTTGCCATATTAAAGCTTTTCTTGGTACTTAGCTTTCATTTTTTGCTCTGCTTAGCGCAACAAATTTTCCTACTTGCCATTACAAAACAAATCTACTTGTTTAGTCACTTGTACGGCTGTTTTTCGCCAGTGTCTCATTTCAGATTTTTCTTCGTGGTTCTGGAATCGTTTAAAGGCAGCACCTGCTCAAATCTTCGTACTTGAGATTTTGCTGGTTTTTGGGGTTTTGAGGGTCCTAGAACTCATTTCCACTGGTGAAACATCGCGAAACGTGTGGGGAATTCACGAAATCGTTGCTATTTCTCCTATCGTGGTGGCGCTCTCCATCTGACACTCGTGGGTCCCGCCACGCGAAGTTCACACGCGCTTGTACCGAGCGACCACTGTGTGTGTGCTGGCGCATGCAAGGCAGCTGTGTTCGCTGTGTTCGAGAGTTTGATTTAGATTTTTTCGTAGGTAAGTCGTGATTCTTTATGCGCGGTGAACTTTTGTGATATGCTGACAATGTATTCCACTATTATCGCTTCAACTCGGAGTCGAGGATTTCGACGGGTGCTGCCTTTATGAATTCGCTGGAGTTACTGCGACGCCTTGATCCGTGAGACAATCTCTTTCGAAATTCGTTTTCCTTTATCAGCTTCAGGAGCGCTGCAAAACAATGCCAAAATCCGATTTTGTCCAGAAAACTGCTGACATAGGGTGTAGTGGTATCGACTTTTTTGAATCGGTCCACGTCGAAGAGGTCGCGCTACTCGCCCTTACCTCCTCTAAGTGGTGAGATCAGAGGTTTTTAAAAACGGTGATTTCGACTGTTTTCAGCATGTAGCAGTCTTCTGTGCACGCAGTTACCACGACCTGTGCCGGAATATCGAGGTCGAAACTTTCCGCGGATGCTGCCTTTAACAAGCACATCTTAAGAATTAGGGCTGAACTTTTTCTTTCAGCATGAGTGCATGTTCAGCTGGTGGTCGGTGACGCACCCACAGATAAGAACAGCGATTTCCAACAATAGACCAGAATAGTTATTCTCTAAAATTCATGCTAAAGTAACGATTTTAGGTGAAGAGGGAGTTTCCCTAATGCGAAATCCATACTCCCATTTAACTCATTCTTCACAGTCAATTCATCCAAATCGTTTTGTTCCAATGGTGACCATCCATATATCATTGACAAAGATCAGTCGGTATGGGTTCCATGGTTACTCTTTCCAGGAAACTTGAGTACGGTTCATTGAGTTCTGCTGATGTGGTAAACCAAAAAAGTCAGGTCGTTGACGGAGGTGAGATAGCCAGAGAAGATTGATTGTTACTTTTACGAAGCCACCTTAGTAGCTCATAGTTCTCGAAAATGGAACACAAGCTGGTCGTTTCCACAATATATGAACTCAAGTTTTCCTAACATCTAGAGAAGAATTTTACCACAGACCGTATTTGGCGATTCTCGCCAGTGTTCTCTGCCCTTTAGTGAATCGATGACTGCTTTTTAGTACCTCCTGACTAATGAGTACAGATAGGGTTGTATCAGAAGGATAAAATTTGAGCGCGATTCCGGATGACAAGTAAAGTGCGAAAGGACATCGACTGTGGCACTGGCTACCCTCTAGTAGTTTCAATGTTTGCTGCGTTATCAGATGCTGCCCACGATTGCGCTAGAAGCATCAAAGAGCACTTGACGATCACAAATGCAAGGAAGTGAATTCGTCTTAGGTTTAGACATGTGAAGCACGTTCTCCCTGAAAGCGCTTTTCTGTATTTGAAGTTAATTTACATGATTTCCTTTGTGACGACATTATTTTACAACATTGCCTTGAAGGGATTGAGAGGACGCGAAAACAGTGAACGAATCGAATGAAATAGGTATAGTATAGCGGTTAGCGGTATAGCGGTTAAGCCAGTGCATGTGCGGCTTCGTCTGCAAATACAAGTGCCACAGAATGTCGGCCAACTGATCAGCTGGTCCATCGTTGGGAGGACGTCGCAGGATGCGTCTGATGGGAAATTTTGCTGAGTAACAATAGGAAGACATCAAACTGGAGGGAATCACTCTATCTACATATTAGCACGTACAGAGAAAAGTGTAAAAACTAGAATGAACGAGCTGGTTAGCTAA
>KN730190.1:2438-15303 GCA_000816745.1 Ancylostoma duodenale | reverse complement strand
GGGGGCCCAAAATTTTCAAACAAGAATTTTTTCGCCGAAAGAGGGGTTATTTGAGGTGGTGAGCACGAACATCCTATGTATTTCGTGCCTGACCCTGAATTTTTAGGGCTACGGTAGGGTTAATGTGACGAAAAATGCTCACTTGGCTCAAATTCGACATGATTATCGCTGTGAAACACAACGATGTTGATACAAATCAAACAAATGTGTACTGATTATTATTGACATATGTCAACCCAACAAAACTAAGCAACATTTACAAAGCAGTTGCAAGGATAACTAGCTATTATGACTACTTGGCGCTGGAGGGCGGAAACTTTTTCACATACCTAATAAGTAGTGGTCTGTAGTAACCACAGCTATTACACCGCTTGTCAGGTTTGGTATAGTTGTGGAAAAACCAAGTCAACGTCGAACTAGTCTCGAAGAAACAACGGAGAAGGGCCGCAAGCCTTTTTTTTTCAATGAAAAATCAACTTTTGAGTTTTCCCTAATAATTACTTGCATTTATTGGAGTCATCAGTTCTTATTATATTTTCTGTGCAATGTGTGCATAGCGGACCTTCACAGTGTTCTGTAAACGTTCATTCTGTAAAAACTGGAGTGAGAGATTTCGCTACAGTTTGTTTTTGAAGCCTAATTTTTTAAATGAATTTTTGCTGGCCTGATATGTGGCGATTCTTCTGTTCTTATGAGCCTCATAGTGATTAGATTTGTAATGTAGTCGTACATAAGGGGAAAAATAGATAACCTTGGCTATTCGATATTAAAATTAGGAGGTTCTGCTCCACCAGGTTAGGTTAGGTTACCATTTAAGTCTTCAGTCAGGTCAGCTTCTTAGTGTTATCAGTTCTGATCTAGAAAATTCGGCCTTTTTTGTGCCAGAATTCCAAAAACATCCCGATCTGAGAAGCGCGGAAGTGGGATTTCGAATTTGGCGGAAAGGTAAACGGTAAACAGAATTGCAAGAATGGCCACAAAACAGAGGGTGCATAACAGAAACGGAAACTACATATAGCACACTTCGGTGGCGATCCAAAACTAGGTGAGATATTTATCCACCAAAAAGAAATCATCATTATTCACTTCCAAATGTGTTGCAGACGTCATTATAAGCAAGAACAGAAAATAAACAACAGGAGGTATATACATGCTATGTTTAGGCAAGAACTTCACCTTTGTGTTTTTTTTTCAACGCTGAGTGTCATTTTTCCACTTATGAACAAAGAAAGAGTTATACGCATGATTACGAGGAACAAACCATGTTTTCAGACGTGTTGTCTTAAGTGAGGCGAAGCTTTTTATGGATAATTAAATGGTGATGTTCATTCACGTCACCTGATATCATTTCTTACTATTTTTGTATAATTCTCCTCCGCAATTAGGTAGTTCCAAATGGTCTATTACTTAAACACAAGCATCTGAGACAATAGTGAAGCTACTAATAAGATGGGACCTCGCCACTCATTCAAATTCATGGTTTGAAGCGAAAGTTCTACCTGTTAGGCTTAGTACACTGCGGAGAAGGAAAGAGTGAGAGAAAGTTCGAGCTGTCAGGCCACATTCTGAGAAGAAAGGAGAGAATTGAGTGCTCCTGAGTGAGAGATCTTGGATTACTAGGAGCTTCTTTGAATTGGTATGTGAATTAGTGGATAAAACGTATTTAATCTGGTTTTATTCGGCCCTAACCATACCTATTTATATCCGCAAGCAGAGGAAGCACTGTTCCACTTTCACAAGGTAGTAATGTGGTTAAAAGATTTCTTTTTTTTTCTTGGTTTTGTTAGCCCAACTTACCAGCTGCAACCCCAGAAATATTGTAACCACGCACACTACATTGGTAAGAATAAATCGAATAAAAGTTGCAGTTCATGCAAGGATATTCTTAATATCCCAACATCTGCTAGTTCGTCACCGCTTGGATACCCTCTCTAAACTTTAAATAGCTCCTTAGCAACCAAACGTTCTTTGTAGTCCACACGAGGGATGTGCGTGACCAATAAGGACCCTTACTATCCACGGATTACTGGATTATTTTGTGGTTTTTTTGAGAATAACATTTTGCGAAGAATGGTTTTTGATTTATTCTAATCTCACATAGGTTTTCAAATCACGACTGAGAAGAAATTTTTACAATACTTCTGATAGGGGTGAATGCCTCCGCAATCTAACAGTATTTGGATTATTAAACTATCATTAAATTATTATTAGTTATTTTCATTATTATTTGGATTCTTATTATTATTATAATTGTTATTATTGTTATTATTTTTGTATTATTTTAACAGTATTTGGATTTATGCAACAAAAAAAAAAGCTGACTTGAACCCAAGTTTTTCTTACGTTTCATCAGCTGAGCAGACGTACGTAGTTCTATTTTTCATCCTTTGTCTGAATCCACATTTTGTAATGCAACTGTTTCTTTGTGTGTTTTTCTGACGAGGTGGAGGTGTGCACCTCCGATGAACGATTTCTTTTATTAGACCTCTTTGTATCCTGGTGAGGTACGTAGATGAGCCACAGCCTCTTGATTTGTCTTCATGAGAGTTTTTCTTTGAAAAAACGTTGTGTTTAGGAAGATTAGAAAAAAGGAAACTCTACTCCCTATAGTATAGGAATCATTACTAAGTAAAAAAAACTAGAGGAAAATCCTAAAATTACATGAATACTGTTATTCTTCCGCAAAATTCAACCATTTGATGTTTATGATTAGGCATTCCTGTGAGATATACCTTTCAGTCCTGAAGATATGGTTTATAACCATCTCATCACTGGATTCCGTGAATTCGTTTACGATTTGCGACTGTTCTGAGAAAGTTGCGACATACGAGGTACAAAACAACTGCGACAGACATCCCTGCACGAACGCCAACCTGGTAATTGAAATGGTCAAAAGAAAACTAACATCTCATTCTAATTCAGACCATCATACAAATACTTCGTGGTTTATTAGAAGTATTATTAGGAATGGTTGGTATTTCAAATGAGATATAAATATAAATAGTAAATGAGTTCGTTCCACGGTTCTGTTCCATTATTTTGAATGCACACAATGTACAGCAAACCAGAAGAATTTCCAGAAACTCACACGTAATATTATGTGTTATTTCTATTGATTTATATTAGGCTGGTGCATAATTACAGAGCGTTTTTTTTTTCAGCTCATTTCCTTTGATTGCAAATGGGGCTTCGGATGATTTCATTGCTTGAAAATATTTTACAGTATTCGCTTGATAAAAAGTCACTCAGCTTATCATGCTTATGTTCGTTTTTTTATGTTCTGCGAATTCGAGAACGTATGGACCACAAAGTTCTCGATCCGGAATTCTGACGATTTTTCCAACGAAGGAACAAAAATGTGGTGCTGATAGTGCTGCAAACTTTTGATAACCACTTAGGAAAAGATTGGCATAATTCTAAGCAGAATCGACGTTGCAACTGATTTATTGTTGCTTCGCTGGAGACCTCTCTATGATCGCAAAATGACCACTTTGCTGCTATTATTTTCTCGAGCTTGTTGAGCATAGTGAAAAGAATATGAATATGATTCATGAACGACTTCTTATCAAATGAATATTCTGGAATACTTTCTGGGGAGAAAAGCATCCCAAGCTTCAATTCTAAGTGGAGAAAAAATGGGTCAGGCAAAAGCGACCGATATCTATGCACCATTTCAAAAATGTTCATCACCTACTATGCAAAGATTCATCTTATTTGTTTTATCCATTTATTGCTAAATTGTTTACTGCTCACATAATTTACGTGTTTTTACTGCACTCCTAACGAAGAAATGAATGAACTTGAAATTGACTGGTAATCAGGATAACCCTCCTCGCTACGCCTTCTTTCTTTTTTTTTTTTGGAGTTCTGTTTTCCAAAGAAATCGTGGCCGCTCCTCTAATTCCTCAGAAGCAAACTCATTAGATGATCATTAAGGACAACCATTAAGCTAATATACAAAAATTTCTGGATTCGTAGAGAGCACGTCACCGTTTCTTACAAACTGCGTACGCTCGTTCCGATAGTTTCCCATTATTTTCGAAGAAACGAAGGCTAGCTTCTGGGATGCAGTGCTCCGGATTTTTCTAGATCTTCGGTATTCCGGTAGGTACAAATTTTCTGGATCACCTTCTGCTCTTTCTTGGAATTTTCATCGTGTCAAAATGGAAAAAAAATCACTGATATCTACACGCTGTCGCTTTGAGCTGGCTGACGTCAAAAATGCATATCCATGATGCGATGTTGTTCCTATTATGGATCAAATCCAGGCTCTTGCAGGCTCATCCAGGGCTCATCAGCTCACTGCAAGCACGACTGTCCGTGCAGGCGTGTTTCCTTCTCAGTTAATTATGTAATGAACAGAGGGGTTGTGTGCTGCACTGGAACGATGACACTGCGAAACATTGCTGGAAGTCATTCGTTTTATGGACAACTGCTCCTCAATGTCCTTTTATAAATCCATAAACTCCACAACCAAAGAGTATAATCTCTTTCATCATACCCTATCGCACACACACCCTTATGCGCTATAACGAACGCTTTCATTCTGCCCACGCAAGCAGCAACTCACCCGCTAAGTGTCCGGAACGCACAGCACTCGCGGCCAGGATACCCGTTTTTGGACGTCTTCCTGAATTCGGCTGGCAGTTGGGTCGGTTCTAAGTGAGAGCGCTCTTGTTGCTATTAGATGGCCGTTGTCGACTTCTACGGCACTCACGAGTTTTGCCCTTTGCTTGGTGACGTCATTTTCGGTAGAATGTTCGGAACGTGCACTTGACAGCGAGGGGTGTCTACGGCCACTGATACATAACTAGGTTCGTGGCGCTATGAATCCAGAAAAAGTGCCATTTTGATGGAATTACGCGATCATTCCTAATTACATTCATTATTGTTGAAAATTGCCACTTTAGCCAATTTTGTTGGGACTGCAGGTGTTATCGCTACCAGATTCAGGATGCAGAGGATCCTGGAGCGAAGATACTGAAATTTTACAGGTCAACACAATCAGAAATCTATTAAATTAGAGGCCTGGGAGCACAAAGAAGGCACAAGCCGACGAGAGTGCATGGAAGTGGAGGAGGGTGTGCGACGGCTAGAGACTTATTGGATGAAGCCTGAGGGTCGGCTATCGAGCGCCTAGGGTGGAGAGAGAGAATGCGGGCGGACGCGTAGCAGTCAGCCCAAATCTGGAACGCGGCCATTTACATATTCGCTTAACCCCGTACTCCAGATACTCGGCTGGGTCTGTTTCGATGTGCACTCGTCCAGTCACACCTCATCACCTCGGCTGACCTCACAACTCTTACGTCTTCGAGTGTTTTTCCCGCTATTCTGGATGTTCCTGGACGTATTTCTGTTCCTTACCTCGTGGAAGGGTGTTCTGCTATTCATTTGTTCCTCCACCGCTTCACCTTCTGCACTTCTATTGGCTACCGTTCTTATAGCCGGAGAACATGGGTACGGTAGCACATCACTTTACCGTAACTTCCGCCCAGTTGTAATGGCGCGATTTTTTAGTGTACGCCAGTCTGTAGCGGATTCCCCGGAACATTTGGGATCCCCGAGCGATTCCCTTTGACGTTTCCACCTTCCTCTTGCAAGATTATGTTTAGATTGAGGCAGAAAAAAAATCCTGAATAACCATGTCCTAGGTCCGAAAAAAGTTCGCGGCAATTTTTCACCAGTGACAGTGAATTTCTACTGCAGAAGTGCTGGCACTGGACATGAACAAGCCAGCTTTTTGAATGTGATAAACGAGAGATTCGAAAGCCTGCTCGACCGACGGACGCCCCTATTCCCACGTCGAAGATTATGGCGACGCAGAACATTCGATTAAATAGGGTGTTGCGGGCTGCTCGAGGGGGTTTGCACTTGTCTAACTCTAGCCTACTTGCCGAGTTCTACGCCAAATATGCCCGTTCACACTGTCTCTAAGGAATGACTGCTGCTGACACAGTGAAGCTCTCTCCTGGATTTATCCTTTCCAGAATCCACCTATTTGGACATCTGCTTTTTATCTCACATTCACCTTCATAAATCATCTCATTGATGCCCTGAGCTATGCCGGACTATAACTCGTATTGATATCTCCTGGAAGTAGTAGTATCGATTGAGGGAATACAAGGAACGTCGCTCGAAACCCAATGCTCTCCCCCTGTGCTTCTCCCATTTTCTTTGCGCTTTTTTCCTTTCCTGGAGTTTCCCTCCGCATGATGAGCCTCATGGCTTATTACCAGTATTGCAGGTGGTTGTCACGTACATGATTGCGTCCATCAAACGGGCGTAATCTTCTATGATCAGAGCTCTGAAGGTAAGTAATTACTGTGTTACTGCCCAGATGTGTTTTCTGTTTTTTGTCTGTCACCGCTAGCAACTGTACATCCATACGTAAACGTGAAGCAATCATCGTTGACACTGGTATTCTCGCTCGCGTGGTAACTCTCCTCTGCTCGCAAACAACAAATTTTTCGGGATGCAAAACAAACGCTTTCGCCATCTGCCTCCATGATGCACAATGAAGCGTGCGCGCAAGAGTCGCTAAATGGCTTGATCCTTGACTTTTATCTGTCTGCAAAAATCCATGAATTCATGAATACATTTTGAAATTAATACCCACGTCACTCAGGAGGTGCTAGGCGAGATCAACACGAAGCTGACGGCAGTGAATGATGAGCTGAACGCGAAAATGGCTGAAAGTGTGAATAATTCACGACCAGCTCAGCAGGCGCAGTACTGTGGCCCATACAAGCTGGAGAAGACCCTTGGAAAAGGGCAGACTGGTAGGCTTTTCGTGCTTTCTACGAAATCATCGTCATTTTTTCTAAGGCAAGGGTTCACGGATTGGTTCGCTGCGCTTATGGATTGACACGAGGAAAATAACTCACTCTACATAGGGCCGAGAAGAATCCGGTTAACCAGACAACCCGTAATTTAGTCAACGAAAATTCAGAGATTCGAACAGCAGAATGCATCTCTCCTCAATTTTCCTCCGAGCTCGCATTGGTGTCTTTTTTTTTCGAATGTTCGAGCATTCAAAATATTCAGGGTGGAACATTCGATTTTGAAATACTTGTTATGAAAGATTTTCCTTACATGGTAGTAACAATACTATTAAAAAACAATTTAGCAACAATTTTGTAACAATTTTTCCATTACCTTACTCGGTCCTGAGCATATAATTGACCAGTTAATCAAATCATGCTCTGCAATATATCCAGAAACTCTGGCTTCCTAAAACAAGCAAAGCTTCATTTCTTCTTCCTGAATGCAATGTCTTCACTGCCATTACCTTTTACTTCTTAATTCCTGAGTAAATGTAGAGACAACCCAACTCATTTAGTATTATGGAAAGTCCAGACGAACTTCCAGGACATTGTGAAGGGCTCGTCTATGTGTACGTACTTGTCCTTCTCTTCTTCACTAAATACAAAAATTATTCTATTCACGTGGCACTGTGGACATTCTAGGATTGGTTTTTGGGCAATGTTTGTGGAAACGTCTAAAATTTTCCTTCGAATCTTAGGAACATGTAAATGAAGAAATCCCAGTAATTCTCTGGTTCTTGGGAAAGTTGTTTTCATATCTCTAACAATTTGAGTATTGATTGTGCCCAGAAGTAAAGCTACTTTTTGAAAGAATTGTTCTGTAAGGCTGAGTGATACGGTATGAAAGAATTGTTCTGTAGGCTGAGTGATACGGTATGAAAACTTAGGAACATTATCAAAGAAATGCTGGTACCCAGTTCCTTGAACATCTGCATTTTAGCAACAGCGAGTGCACCCCTAGTGTGGAACACAATAGGCTCCCATTCTTCTGCTCTATCCTGCATTCTATCCTAGAATACTAGTCAAGAGGCCAGGACAAGACCATCATAATTTCTTTTGAGATGGTTTTGTTTTGATTCCCCCGACTACCAGTAGAACTCCTAGGGAAAATTGAGATGCTTGCAAATTTGTAGCTCAATTTGCATATCGAATCCGATTGCAAGCGAAATTCCCCCACGTAAGGTTTTTGTGGCAATTGACGTCACGTCAGATTACGTGAGACAGCAGAAGTAATCCGATGTTTGCTCCATATTGGATTGTTATCGTTGAAGAACTTCCTGTCGCGTGGCTGACGCGTAACTAACCGCGCGTGTCGCTCTTTTCGCGCTGCGTGCGTAACGAAAATCGAAGACGGCAATACCAACAATGTCGAGCACATCAATCACTCTTCTCACCACTGCACTCGAACTCGATGGCTCTCCCAGGACTATGCGGGAGCAGAGTTATGGCTCTTACATGCGTGTCCGATCCGTGAACCCGTCACCCCATCGTGCCGCGCACGCACACCACTGCAGCCGCTTGCAATTGTTTTACTAGACGCGCGGCCGCGGAAATGATTCAACTTAAATCCCGAGATGATCCCTCCACTGAGCATAGACCTCCGGAGGTAAGCTGTGTTCGGACGGAGCGGAGTTGGTGCGAAAAACAGCAGCGAAAGCACGAATGTGATGTGTTGTTTTCAGGTCTGGTGAAGACGGGAACACATTGTATTACGGGACGAAAAGTTGCAATCAAAATTGTTAATAAAGAAAAATTAAGCGAGTCTGTTCTGCAGAAGGTACGTTTACTTCCTGGTTCATACAATCTGAAAAGATTCGTGAATAAGTTGCTCTGTTAGAAGTACTCCGTAGCACATCAGGTACTTTCCTAATCGAACAAGTTTGCCGAGAAATAATATGAATATGACCCCATACTCGTTTGAAGTGAACGAGTTTCCCAGCCAAGAATAGATATGCGTATTTTGCTTTAGTGATTCACGCCAGGCAGCAACGGAAGCCATGGGAACGGTGGTAAAATGGGGGATTTCTCTCAAGAGACGCATTCACTCCGAGAAATTTACGTTTCTTGGAACTTTCATGAATATGGCTTCCTTCAAAACCCTTTTAGGGTCGACTAGGAACCTAATTTCCTTCGAAACCTTCCTTGGAATATTCGAGCGTTTCCCTTACCTGAAAATTTGTCCAGGGATATTCACAAATTTTCTTTCCTTTGAAGCTTTTCTGGAAACGTTTACGGATTTCTTTTCGTTTAAAACTTCTCTGGGTACATGCACTGATTTTTTTCATGATAGAATTCTCCTAGAAACGTCCACGAATTTTCTTCCTTTGCGGCTTTTCTGGAAACGTACGCGAATTTTCCTTTTTGGAAACGCTCGCGAGTTCCTGTGCCTAGAAGACTTTTCTGGGAACTTGCAGTGATTTCTTTTTCGTTGAAACCTTTCTGGCAACATGCATGGTCTTCTTTCCTTTTAGAACTTTTCCGAGAATGATTATGGATTGCCTTCCCTTCAAACACTTTCTCGAAACGTCCACAAATTACGTTTTTTTTTTTGCAGAACCATTTCTAGGGAACGTTCACTAATTTCGATTCTTTCAAATTACATATTTCTGGAATTGCTCCTGAGCGATGGTATTACCAACCTCGGAGTTGTTCTTTCTGTAGCTTTTTTTTTGTAAAAGAGGATATAATAGAGAGGTGGGAATATGTGTGGACGTGACTCTACAAGGATACATACCATATTTGAGTGTCCTTTACTCGATAGCTCTAGTCCATGGTTTTCATGGAAATTTTCCATAGTTGCATAAATATTTCCTCACTTTCTGTTTTGAAAGTAATAGCCTCATTCCCACGCGACCTTTCTGTCCACCTGTGTTAGCGTTTTGCACTTGGCGCTGCCTCGTAGCGTTCCCACAGCTATGGATCGGCGAGAATTGAGCATGTGCGATAATTAGTGAGCATAATAATTATTCGCATCGATCGTAATATGCATTAGAAGGCGGGGGGTCATTGGCTAATAGGGGTGGTCTCGAATGACGAGCCATATACCACCCACACTTGGCAATGCGCATTCCGGATGTGGTCATCGGAGCTGGAGTAGTTGCTCCCAGGATTGCACGAAATCTCTGCACATACTGAGCCTGAAAGGAGAGGACTTTCATTCAAATGTCTTAAATACATGGGTATTGAACTAATAAGCAGATTTCTTGAGACGCTCACTTGACTGTTTCTTGTATATTCTTGGCCAGGATTGAGCGAACTCCGTGGGAAATCTTAGAATAATCAAGGCAATCCCCTTTATGGAAAACTGAGGGCTAGAATAGGGTTTTGCTGCAGAAAATACGAACCTGAATGAGACGTCTTGTGTGGTCTAACAGAAAAAAAAACAAAGGTAGATAAAGGGTAAACTGGTAAAATGGAAGTCAATGTAAAAAAAAAACTAAGAAATTGAAAGGAGAAGCGGAAAAATGGGAAGGGGGGACCAGAATAAGGAGCACTAAGGGAATGTGAGACTAAATATAAAAAGTGATAGAACAGCAAAAAGAATCAGGCAGAAATTAAAAAAAAAGTAAAATATTAGAAAGTGTGTGGAAATCTGCACGAGGTGGTAGTCCGTAAAATTCTCGTCTATTTCTTTGGTGGAATCCGTGCACTTTTTTGAAATTTTACCCAGCGTATCTCGAAAGAACGTAGGATCATTGAAGAATATGTACGTGATTATCGAGAGGATATTCACTAGATTTTGCGACCACCCAACAGTAAATTTTTTCCCACCCATTTCTCTTTTTTTTTCCAGCGCTGCGTCGAGCGGGTTTACAGCTGCGATTAATTGAAAATCGAGCAGCACTTTTATGCACTGAACTTTCCAGCTCTGGCGATAAATCCTTTCTGCTAAATTAAATGCTCCATGCGTAAGCAAGTGTTCATTGATGAGCCTTTTTATCCTGACAAGTGTGTTAGAGCTCCATGTTAGTTATTAAAGGACAATGCTGCTTGAGCTACCATAAAAAGTATCTCATACATATGAAATGCATCATTGTTGCATTGTTGATATTTCATCATGTAAATGCTAATGATATTCAGGTGGAACGGGAGATAGCAATTATGAAGCTTATAGAACATCCGCACGTTCTGCACCTTTACGATGTGTACGAAAACAAGAAATATTTGTAAGTTTCGCGCTTTGGGAGTCTTTCATGGACAATTACCCTTGAACAGACTCATTATTTCAGATATTTGCTACTGGAGCACGTGAGTGGAGGTGAACTTTTCGATTATCTCGTCCGAAAAGGTCGATTAATGTCAAAGGAGGCTCGCAAATTCTTCCGCCAAATAATATCAGCCTTGGATTTCTGCCATGCACATAATATATGGTATATTTTCTTTTCTTTCTTGCTCATCCTGGGAGAAGTCGGCAAGAAGCCAGTGTTTTGCAGCCATCGCGATTTAAAACCGGAAAATCTGCTGCTGGACGAGAGGAACAACATCAAAGTGGCTGATTTCGGCATGGCATCTCTTCAAGTTGAAGGCTCTATGCTGGAAACGAGTTGCGGCTCTCCACACTATGCGTGTCCAGAAGTAATTAGGGTGAGTTTATGGACAATGTGTGTTCTCGAGAGCCAGAACAAAAGCTCATTGTGCTGGCGCCGTTTCTTTTTAGGGCGAAAAATACGACGGTCGTAAGGCAGATGTATGGAGCTGTGGAGTGATTTTATACGCTTTGTTAGTGGTGAGTTGGTATATTTATGAAGACAGAAAATTAAGGGACTAGTAATACTAACCTCGCCTGGAAGTTGGAAATATTTTACCATAAAACTATTCAATTATGGCTGAGCACTGCTAGCATTCCGAATGCAGAGTTCTCTAGGAGCGTCTAGGGACTAATTTTTCCCCACAATCGTGGCGCTAGTGTTTCGTTAACGCTGCCGAGAGCTGTTCACATTTGGGGACCGCGACCACACATAGTGATTACGAGCCAGACCTTTAAAATTTTCGTGTTGCTACCAATCTTTCCCTTGGAATTGGCGTTTTTCCTGGAAAAGGCCATGTGTTGTTATGGAGCTTGTGCATTGAGGACAACAGAACAGCATTAAGATATTTAGCTGTGGCCTGAATTTTTCTGGCAAATTACTGCATTACTACGCATAATACTGCTACATACTAACGTAGAAAATAGAATAGCAGTATTGATAATGAGAAGTAATGAATTAGTAGTTAAATATTGAGTTGCCGCTGATTAACATTAATCCGCTTTATTACTGCTCTATTGTAATTTCTGTTTTATTGCCGGATCTGGTTATTTTGCGGGGAGACTTCCAGAAATTGTTCAGGAAATCGAGAATTTTGTGACTTCTCCGCCCTCTTCTCATCAGTTCCTGAAAATTGCTTCTGAACTTCAAGTTAGAAGTGCATTTCCATTACTTCCATTACGACTAAAAGGGTCTCGATAATTTCCGGGTAAACTCGGGGTAAATTCGGACCTTTCCATTAAAAATCTAGGTAGATTCTTTTTTTTTCACTGCAGCATACTGGAACTTTCGCCTTCAATTAGGTGGAGAACACTTGTAGAATCACGAGAATAAGATGGTGATTTCCTCAGTAATTGAACAATCCAGTAGAAGTTTTAGTACCTCTCCACTCTTACCATAATCCACAATAATTTATATCCTAAAAATAGAGCATTGAGAAGTAAAAGAAAAATGAAACGTGACCAATAGAAGGACGCAGATGTGTTGCTTATTTGTGTGTGCTCGTTATATTGTGTATGTAAATTTTATAGGGTGCGCTCCCGTTCGATGACGATAACCTCCGGAATTTGCTGGAGAAAGTGAAAAAGGGGGTTTTCCACATTCCTCACTTTGTACCGTCCGATGTGCAAAGTCTGTTGCGTGCAATGATTGAGGTTGATCCAGCGAAGCGGTATTCGGTGAGGACATCCATACTTTGACTTTACTTTATTGTTGCTGTTTGCTTTTACCCTGGGAATAACTCTTACTGTTCCAGTTAGCGGATGTGTTTCGCCATCCTTGGGTGGCCGGGACGAC
>KN730187.1:3105-14855 GCA_000816745.1 Ancylostoma duodenale | reverse complement strand
GCTCGGGTGTTTTACTACCCCGCCTCTTTCACACTGACGAAGGAATTTGCTATTACCGGTAAATCAATTCAAGATCTAGTTCTGAAATCTACCGCTTCACGAGTTCCTACTCCTTGAGCCTCGCTTTCATGAAAAAAAAAGAATAAGGGAAAACGTAAAATAACCTTCAGAACGAACAACAACAAAATACAGAAAAAAAACACTGAATAGAACTACCCTAGCGACTAGTAGATGAGGAAGTCAAAAAAGCAGATCTGAGAAGAAAACTTATGAATTCAATTAGTTAACTAGTTAACCAATAAACTCTCATGAAATAAGCACCTGCAGAGACGGGGAAGATGATTTCTCAAGAATCTATTTATTTATGCATTCGTAGGTGCACCAAAAAAAAGAGACTGGATGTTTACCGTAGGAATCAGAAATACCGTAGGAATTAGATGTGAAATTATCTTCCATCTGTAGCCTATCCGCTATTCATGCATGGAAACGTTTTACAGAATTTATAAAAAATCTGCCTTAGCTCATCTCCAATCCCTTATTCTACTAATACATTCTAAATGATCATTCTTAGAAGTCAGAGCCATAACTAATTTTTTTGAAAAGGTTTATCCTTGAAATTCCAACTACCCGCGTCACCTTTTGGTAGGAAACTCCAGTATTTTTTCCCAAGCCTCTCCCTCTTTCTCACTCACTCACTTCCCTTCCGCGTGCGATCGCTGAGGATACTACTGTATAGTAGGATACTCCAACTCTCTTCATGTTCTCTTCCTCCTACACAGAAAAAGGAATCAAAGAACTTTGCTATAAATTTCACTCGCAAAATTTCAATTAAGAAAGGTCAAAGTGATTTTTTCTCCAACAAAATGAGGCAATCATGTTTCTCAATATATCGGAATTCTGCTGAAAGCGCAAGAACACTGTTAAATCCGAGAATGAGATTATCTATATTTTCTAAACACATTTACGCATGTGGGAGTGCCAAAGCTGGATTCCGGGTAATCCAGAGTGGCCTAAGTCTCCGTAGCACTAGGAAAACAAAAGCGAACTTCCAAATCATGTGAAATGCCAAAATAACATAGCTCGACCTCTGAATAAGAACAAGCACTTACAAGTACTACTGTACTTGTCAACGAAAAAAAAAACTTTGGCTACTATTGACAGTGGTAGTCAGAATTCTCAATTACAGTTCGTTAGCCGGAGTGTTGATTTAATTAAGGCATCACATTTCGCATCGTCTCTCATTCATATTTGAACAGTTCAGTTTCAAATTACAACGTGCACCTATACCCAGACATGTAAGACAACCAGGTTGGTTGCTGGTTTCCCAATTGGTTGATCCAGCACATGAGTTCTCAATGGTTCCATAACCGTCGAGAACAGGAACGGAACAGAATAATTTTCGCGGATGTTTTGAGTAATTTTAGTCCTCATAGTTCATGTGAAAATCAGGATCAGAGAAGCACAAACATCACGAGAACTAGGTTATTTATTCGCCTAGTATAAAAAAAGTCATGCTGTTGGACCCCAGGATTTATGATTCCCCCCCCCCCCACCCCGAGAAGGTCCTGGAATGTGCAATAATCAGAAATAGACGAGTTTCTGAAGACAATCCTGTTACCCTGCCTGGGTCGAGCCACCGTGGTAAGGTGCATCTATTTCTATCTGGACGACTCGGCCATCTTCCACAATTGGGGACGCCACAATGTCCCCAGGAATATTTAAGAGTTCCCCTCGCGAGAAGAGCAAGAAAAAGGACCACACTATGAGAAGCAGACAACAGTGTTTCCACCAAGAACGTAGTGCTGTCCCACAGAAAATGAAAAGTTCAGTCTGGTAGGCAGATGGTCTTACAGTAACTTCTGAGCGTGGAATAAAATGTGGTTAGCCTTAACTATATTGAAGACACCCAACTAGGTAAGCAGGGTCTATCGAACATCGTGCCACCTATCATTGCCGATCTGGAATTTAGAGAGGGTGGTTTGAACCGATTATGCCAAGAATTACGGTAAATCTATGTGCAAGCCGGACTGAAAATCTCAGCTTGTCTCACAACTACAATATTGATTAAAGTCGCACATTCTATATATTTCCTCGTTGAGAAGCTTCTTATTTTATTAATCTTTTCACCCACATTGGTCCCCCACCCTTACCCAATTAGCTTCAACTAGGCCTTTGTCATGGATAACTCCTGCACTCTCGGCATGGCGACTACGCAACGCTCGCTCGCGTCGGCACAGTACCCGCCTATGGTAGCTGCTGTCGCTTGGCGATTGGCGCGACCTGTCAACGTAAATCACTCGATCCTCGTCATGACATTAGACGAGGCGGAAAAGCTTCGCGATTCGTCGGCCCACGTAAACAGCCCATGAGAGGCGATAATTGGGAGCACGAACACGACCAATTAGCAGACTGAAACGCAACAGGCAAAACATCGAATTGCAAACGACTGATGCATCAGTATCCGAGGTGACATCCCGACTGACATCCTTACTTAGTCGCCAGCTGCAGTGACAACTCTCGATAGCTGGCTAAGTACTAAGGACTGCGCGCGACTACTTCTGTCTTATCAAACACTACTGCACGCTGCACTTCCTCATTTACTTTGCGCTGAACCAATCTGCGACGGAAACATTCTCATTTCCAGGGCCTGAATGGCTGATCGAGGCCACCATCCACAAAATAAGGATGGACCACAAGGTGCACCCATTTGTACATAGATGACGGCAAAAAAATGATGTTAAAGAATTCAAGGGAATAGTTGATTTAAGATCTACTTTAAAGTGAAAGCAGTTAATTTATATGTCAATGAAACCCATAACCAATTCTACATAAGTGGCAGCTAAGTGAAAACCATCCCACAAAAAAAAAAAAAAAACGAGGCGAATCGGATTGGAAAGATGCCATAAAAAAGTGCCCCCGGAGGGACATCACTTGCACTTGCAGAGGGCAAAATCGAGCACTGGTTCTGTGTAAAAGAAAAACTAGAAAGTAACAGCTATTTACAGGTCAATTATTAGGAAGGTAAGAAGAGGAACAACCTGCGAGCTACCGCAAACACCCATGGATAAAGTTACTTACGGGCTACTGGCAGCTGACGACGACGAACAGTCGCCCTCACGTACAGAAGCCCATTTTTGGACTCGCCGATGAGGGCTTGCAGCCAGAGGGACGCTGATCTTGCGACGAACGTCCATGCTCACATCATGGTCGGTTGGACGACGAGGAATCAACGAGGTAAGCGGTCCATAGTGAGTTTCTAAGCGCGATTTCTAATGCGAGAATGTGGTCCCGCCCCTGGCTACATACAACTGCACCTCGGAGCGGCATGCGCTGAGAAACATGAGGAACGAAAAAACTGGTTAGCTTAATGATTCAGCACGTGAGTAGACTATGGGTGATGTCCGATCGCTCAGGTAATTATAATGAAACCGTTGAGTTTTTCCCACATTTTTTTCCAAGAAAAGAGAACTTTGTAGACCAATTCCTAGCAACGCATGAAGTATCATATCCAATTATCCTTGTACACTTGTTCACTTTCATGCTCATCTACCTATTCTTTACTTCATTTCATTAATAACTAAGCGTAATAAACCTACAAGAGCTTCTTCTTGTCCTCCCGTTCTTCTCGTTCTTGTGGAACATGAACGCGTCGGTTGGTCTTATCCGCAGCTCCCTTGGGAGAAAAGGTGAAGGACGCTGCCCGACGAACTCCCTGATCCTTTTTAGGTTCCTGGAAAGACAGCTTCTGATAAATCTGGAAACTCCCAAACATAAAAAGAAACCAGGAAATGGGACAGATTTTGCAAAACACCAACCGAAGGACTGGTAGGTGTGGGACATTTCTTGCGGAAGTTGTAGTTCGCGTCAGGCGTGAGGCGATCCTGGGTAACTGTGCGGCGACGTACATGAAGCGACGACGCGCCTCCATCCGAAGTGTTTTCAGCTGAAATTTACAAAATTTTCAAAGAAGACTAGGGAGATCTATCGATGCATGTATGACATACAAGGGTCATCTGAGTCCAACTCATCAACCTCGCATAAGCAACCGAGGGAACTGTTCGGGGATCGAGGAGAAACCGGTAAATCGCTGCTGACAGATGAATTATCCAGACTGACAGACGACACACGACGTCTCCATGGTTCCGCGACCGCCGCTGCTACTTCCATGAGCAACGGAGACAATCCTGGTCGATTCAATCAAAACACGCCAGAAGAAGATGGGCGGTACGGTAGTGGTTTCAAAACACGAGGTTCACGATAAAGTCGCGTTCAGTGAGCGCCACGATGTCGGCGAATAAAGCGCGCGACTCGGCGGGCACAGGCGACAAAGCAGCGAGCGTTGGCGACCAAACAAGAGTACAACGCTTCAGTGCGGGTGTGGTTGGGTCGTCCTTCCAAAATCGGACGTGTTATCTATTCTGAGGTGACGCTACTCGCAGTTACAAACACCACAGCAAGTCGAGGGCGCTTATCAGGAGCATTACATCATGCAAAAACGAAGTGTCTACTGGGGAACGCATGGAATAATCCTGGATTGAGAGCAGAGAAATCGAGGCCGCGATTTGATTGCCGCTTCAGTTTTCTGTGCGGCCGCACACGAAGGACTAGCTCCGAATTCCCACTGGACCAGACGTGCCAAAACCGTGAAGATCCACAACTAATACTGAATAATCCAAGCAATCAACGACGCGACGCGACGCCCACAATTGGTAGAACGAAGATGAAGTGCGACGAATCAGCTGACGAGAAGACTACGACCCAATACGGAGGAAAGAGTAGATAGTTGTCAGTAGCTTAATAAACTTAAAAAAAAAACATCTCACTTGTGGTCGAGAGGTCTGGCAAAGTGGCTCGATGCGAGCGCCTTATGCTACCTCCTAGCGAGCTGAATATTCCTCCGAGTTTATCTTCATTTCGATCCAGACGGATGCGCACGCTGCTTTTTCCAGTGTATTCGCCAGCAGTTCGGTCCACCCTGATCGGAACACTGCTTCCTCCCGCATATTGCTCGATTCCGTCGCTTCTCTCAAATCGAATGGGCACGCTGCTCCCGTCCTCATAGCTATCTGCTGAATTTCTCTCGAAACGGATAGCGACCGTGCTGCCACCGACGTAATGATCGACATCGCTTCCTTCAAATCGAATTGGAACATTATCTGAAAGTAAGGAGTACTCCACAGCATCACATGATAGCTAGGATGTACATAGAGTACAACTTAGGTACATCCTACTCAAAACACAAAGAGCATTTCTCACCGGAATCGGTCTTCTTCCTTCCTGGCACACTTGACCTCTGCGTTCGTGGCGGCATCTGAAGTGACTGCATACAATACGCGAAATCACACACGCGACGCCCTCAAAGCGTGTGAAAAACCGCTCAAATTCTCACCGTACAGCAAATCAGGCGCACAACGGAACACTTAGTTAACACGCGGTTGACATACGTTGACACACAACGAAATTCACCACTTAATTACACCAACACAAGCGAACAACACGTTACATTGAGGTTGTAAGACAGCTATATGACGACCAAAAAACATCGCCAGCGACAAGCGGCTTGTCTGCTCCTCGCCTCATCCGCCTGCTCGATAATGAAACTCAATCTGCTACTAAGTGAAGTGAAAAATACGCCGACGCACTGACAATTTTCCACTAGAAACCAACTAATGCAGTGCAATTAAGCTAACGCCACACGAAGTTTTCCACCACTAATTAAGTGTAATGAGCAACGCCTACCATAGACGAGGACATTGAGAAGAGCACGAATCGAATGCGACACGACGCACGCACGTGTGGCGGTCGACCTCGGCTGCGTTTTGTTGCGTAACTTCCGACGCGCTTGTTCGCTGACAAAGCTGGACAGGCGGCGCAAACTGGCCAGTAAATAAAACAGCGCATATGTCGGGCCTAATTAAGAAAACGCCATAATGAAATAATTTATTGTGATGACGTCACTTGAATTGGCAGGGAATTACTGGGAAAAACACACGCAAATCGCCGAACTAAGCACACTTCTGCCCCAGAAAACACGCGGAAGAAAATCCTGCTGGCACGGAACCGCCTGGGGAAAATACGCGAAAGCGGATCATTTAGGATTATTATTGGAAAGCTGCCGCACTATAATGGAGTTAAAACGTTGGCGTGGAGAAGAAAATGGAGATTCGACGAGGACCCGACAAAACACGCATGTTCCGAGGAGAAGACAACAGTTGGAGGGTTGGTTTGAGTGATAGGTCATTAGTACTCATGAACTTTCGAGACTAGTGTAACCTTTGAACGCTGTTTTCCGCAAAATTAATCGAGATGGTGTCACTTTGTAACTTCCTCTTCCTGGAGCCCACAAAAAAGCTCGCATGGAAGAAATTCCAAAAGAAAATAACGCAAGGCATCACAAAACACAAGATGACTATCCTTCCAGGAAGTAATAGAACGATATTGGCCTCTCTTAAAAAAAACAAAAGGCAAAAACTGGAGCTCCTCTTCAATTCCCTTTGTAAGCATGCACTACTCTTCCGCATACAACTGTTTCCAAAAAACTACAATACTTAAAAGCAAGATTTCGAACTAAAGCTGCAAGTTGAGAGAGACTACGATGGAATTTTCTAGCGATTCCTAAAAATACATCGAAAACAACATCGGAAGGGCTACGAAGCGATGTTCGATTGCAAAAGCACACGCAAACAAAGATAAGCCCACGAAAAAAAAAACGCAAGCACGGAACGAAACCAGCGCACGATCCAGGAATGGTCAGGAGCAGCAAATGACTACTACAAGCGAGCAAACTCTTTAAGAAGTGTTCTATAAAAAGCTGATCAAACACTATAATCAGCTGTGTGCATGCTCACACATTGCAGAACAACCTATGTCAATAATCAATTATCGATAAATGATAAACTATCGATAATTCAAGGATAATATTAGCTATACCTCAGATGGATTTGATATGCACGAACTTGACGTGGTCAAAACGCCATCTCCACTGAACGTTTTGTCATTGTAGTACGTCTTTATGCTGATCTGGAAATAGACAAAAATTGCACTCCATCCGAGGAAAAGATGTGGTTCACGTCTGTTTGGCAAGAAAAGGTAACCAAAGCCTCCGGATTTCCTGGAAAACGAACCTTGTTCTGAGGAAAGCTCTTCTTCTCCCCACGTTTAGGGCTCAGCAAGAAGAAACCACCTTCGTTTACCTTAAAGGAAGTCTTTTTAAAGGACTATCAAATGGAGTTTTTGGTCTTTCGAAAAGAACGTAGATATCCCAGAAACTATCCAGAGACAATAAAAAAACTCACCACGACTTCATCCATTGTCATATTCTCGTCTATATAATACCCGTCGTTCTGAAATTCTAAACTTCTGGCCATTACTAGAGTAGGAGTAAGATAATCAAGAGAAGGTGTAGTTAACACTCCGGAAACAGCCGTCGGCAGTGTGCCTCCGACGCAGTCGACATAATGCGCGTGAGAATAATGAAATTCAAAATGACCGTGTAACTCACCGCTTCTCTCGCCTTTTTCATGAGCCGTTTAACGGGAAACGTCATGCAGCCCAACATTCGCATCCGCCTATAAATTCTATTTATTTAACTACTCATGCTGCAGTTCTAGTATTTACTTGTTTGATAGCCCCATTTCAGCTCAGCTCATCTAATATCGGAGCGGTAGACTGATACGGTTTCGATGCTACCAACGATAAGAACACACTACCCGTTTAGTCACAACTAATTATAGGTCAACTCACTGTTGATGATTATCCGCTTTCAGTTTGTATACACTTATGGTGAGCAGATCTCGGAAGTAGTTGTCCTCATCGATGTAACTGAAAAAAGTACACCTAACTAGGCCACTAGAGATGGCTCAAAATTGCCTTGGGATCATCCCTCCTAGCTTCATGAAAAAATCTCTCGTGTTAGTAATTACTTTCGTTTCATCTGAGCACTCCACAAACGTCATCTTCCCCACTCCCAGGAAAACACTGCGACCTTTGGATTATTAGCAAGAACTCGGCGATGGCGCCCGACGATAAGATTCGAAAACGCTGGCGGTTTGGGATACGGGGAATCAAAGAACAAAATGCGGAACGAGTTCTCAACCTCGTTGAGGTCGATTATGGTCGCGAGAAGTTACGAGCAACTAAGCCTTTCTTCGCAAGAACAGAGTGGGACTTCTGGCCAGCGACGGTATAAAAATAGTTATCTCTCTTCGCAACGGTCATTAAAACTGACGGTGGAATTATACTGCAGTTTGAAACGACTTTTCTTGCGGAAAGGTTCCCCACACATTGCGAACAGGTTTAAGCTTTGCTTATCATGTGTGAAATCGCATGGTTTCAAATAAAATTTTAAAATCCTTACAATGTGAACTTCTCATTGAAGGCTGGCCGATTTGTTGCAGCCCAATTACGGGTTTTATACGACTGGATCTTCTCTCTATAGTATCTTTTCCGGCTATTCCCACATCGACGGCGCATTTCTACCTGGAATATTGTGCATTTTACATTAGGTAGTATTAAGTACACTTCATAACCTAAGAGTATCCTAAACTCACCCTAACATAGGAAGAAATCTGCGGCTGGTATGGATCTTGGAAGTAAACAGCCTCATTAATAGTGACATTCAGTTGATTGCCGCATAATGTCATGCTAAGGAAAATTATTCCTGAAAAAAGTCTGCCATAACCTCATAACGCTATACACTGCAAGCTATAGAGCTCTCATGTGACAGGATACCAATTACTTGTACTAGCTGTACAGCATACCTTCACTACCGACATTCTTCGCTACTCCAGTCGGCAGACCAAAATTCTCGGGACGGTAAAAAGTCGGCTTCACATTCTCAACATGAGATCGAGCCGACGACGGGAACTCGCACGAATCCTGGAATTATTGGACCATTATGGAGCACTGGACAGATGGACATTATCCGAAAGCACATACTTCGCCATAATAGCTGCTTGGTCGCGATACTCCTTCAATAATTTGATTATAACTGTACATGGGAATACGGCTGGCAGTTGATGCACGTGGCGTGGAACTGACGAATTTCGGACCATGATGAGGATTGGTCTTGGGAAGAGTTGATACAAACGGCTGAAAATAAGGTGGAATATTTTAAATAGATCCTGGAAATATGGCAGATCAAAATTGCCATCCTCGAAATATGGTAGATCAGAATTGTTAAAATTGCCCTACAACCAAAGTCAATGCAGATCAAGTTAGACAAATTAGCCCGAGGTCACAGTATATTGATTAGCTTAGTAGATCAGAATTCGCTCGAACTCTAAAATATGCTATTTTTCACCTGAAAAGACGTTGATGTCGACGTCTGCTGAGGTCTCCAGTCTCGCTGTAGCCGTAGCGATGGTACACTTGGTGGTTCATCGATGGAACTGCCCATAACTGGTGACAGATCCTAGAAGAGAAGATTTTATCCTATACTGCCTTTTTTTTGAAATTTCCAAAGGGTATAGTTATAACCCACTTGCGGCACAGCAAATACAGGTGGTACACGATGTCTTTCTCCTTTTTGTACGGGAGTATACAAATCTGAGAGGTCGTCCTCTTCATTTGTTGACTCCAGAAGTGAGGATATATTAGACTGGATAGTCGACAACGAGCTACTGTCTGTAGGTTTGATATGTCCTCGTGATGAAATGCCATACTGTGTTTTTCGTAGAATTCTGAAAAAAAAAGATTTCATGGAAGATGAAGCAGTACATTTTCACCAGCTGCTACTAGGAAATTTTACAATTTTTCGTGCTAAGTTTCCAATCAAACTGTGGACCCCACATTCTCTACAAGTATCAAAATTATCTAGTGACCCTCGACTCAGTGCTATAATGACCCATTTGATAAGAACTTGTTGAGGCGATGTCACGCATAGCCTTTCATCCTCACACCCATTCATCATTCAGTGCGCACGTGTTTGAAGGGGGTATGACAGCTTCCCAGAGATAGCGGCATGGTGTTATGGCAGTAAGGCGTTAAATCCAGGACGATGGGATTACCTTTTGTCCCTCAGCCATTTCTCCTCCATTCTTGCCTTAGGAAGTTGGAAGGGTGGCAGAGAGGGCGAACCTTCCGAGCTGCTGTCAGAGTCAGACTCTGGAAAAGAAATAGGATCAGCTGGATAGTGGATTCATATCTAGAAGATCTATAAGGTCTAGAAATTAACAGAGAGCTCTGAATTACCTGAGTAGGAATAGCCCTCATATTCGTAGTCTATTTTATAGCGCTGGAAGCCCTCTGGGCGGGCCATTCCAAAAAACTGTGAACTGAAACAGAAAACACCTCAACTGCGAATAATCAACTGCACCAAAATGAGGTAAACGAAGCGTAGCAGAGAGGAGTTAGAGCGTAATGAGCACGTCCAATCAATCAGCACCCATCAAGTGGGTCAGGGTGTGGTGGTGGGTACGTCATTCTGAGTCACTACAGGTGGTCCCACACTACAATACCATAACCTTACAAGAGAAATGACCACAATGGGATGTGTTAGAGCAAGATTGACGGAATAAATTATGCGTTAAAATATGCGGAACCTTACAATATAGCTGTCATTCAAAGCTAACTCAAAACTGCACGAAATAACGCTGCCTTTTTCGACAAAGAGAAGGCCAAGACGACGTAGGAGAGGTCCTTGTGTCACGGTAGCGTGAAGGAATGAATATATGTATGTAACATAAGAAGTGCATTAATGATGATGTTGCGTAACGACTTCGATTATCCGAGACGATAATCCCTTGGCCAGTTGCCATAGGCGTTGATCGACGAGATTATATGCGCTCATAAAAAGGCTTACATTAATGCTACTTGGTCGTAAATTATGTCGGAGAACTATATTTATTATGGATTTATGGACGATACGCCTAATAAGCTGCTTTAGCCTGAGTCATTGCGTTAGAGAGGATCACAAAAATGTGCATCAGTGAATGAAGGATCATTTTGGAATTTGCAGACAGAATATAATCAGAAAAGAAAGCTGTAAGAGTCGAAAATGAGGAGAACCGCAAAAAACTGAAGAAAAGACTTGGAGGTATTTGAAACAACCAGGTTGCACCGAACCGGTCGCGAGCCTTGGAAGAGACCAAAAAACAAGCCACACCTGTGAAGATCATTTCGAAGATAATCAAGTTGCAGGAGGAGTGAATGAGCAGAAAGAGAAATCCGTGAAAAATGCTTCAATTAAATTTTCGGTGAATTTTTCTTCCCGCTATGATTAGGGCCCTTCACATTTACAAGCGGAATTTTTAAAATCTTCTGGAATTAGGTGAAGAGCAGCAACAGGTTCCTCACGCCACCAAGCAGCGTTCGAATTGGAAAATGAATAACAACCATTAGGAAAAAGTGCAGTAACTGGGGTTGATATTACTGAAAAAAAACCCTTCACCCATGGAAAGGTCCACGAAATGGTAGAAAGTGTCTGGTACGATTTTCTCCACTTTTTCTCAGGTATTACCTGGTATGTGAAAACTTTCATTCAAAAATAATAAAGAGTGGAGTCAGAATAAAACGAAGGAGATCAAAAAGATCAATATGAATAGAAATGTAGGTCCATGTCGATGTGACCAACATAATCAGGACTAAAATTGATCTACTGCGAAAGATCAATATGCAGATTCAATCCTTCAGATCAGAAACCTCCCAAAGAATATTCGAATTACAATAAACCAAAAACTTTTCGAGAGAGCACCAAGGAAGAGCAATGATAGAAGATGTAGTCTGTAAAACTGTACTGGTTAGGTAAACAA
>KN730183.1:22794-35364 GCA_000816745.1 Ancylostoma duodenale | reverse complement strand
CGCAGAACTCTCGCTTTATGGAGAATTAGTCCTGTCCTAGTGCTGAACGCCTCCAAAGCCCTAAAGCCCTAAACATCCCATATCGTTAGGATCGTAATGACTTACCGCGGAATAAACGTCAGTTCTTGTTCACGGATAATTTTTATAGTTGCTATGTAATGTCACCATAATTCAAGCTGACAGTGGATGGTTATTGTTTTTTAACCTACAGGTATGCTGTTAGAAGTCCACGCCTTCATCCGCCTCATTGAATTCGGCGAGCATCGTTCTTCTCGACTGATGCTTGGTATTATAATGGCCATGTCATCGGCGAAACCAGGATCGCAGCAAATCGGCTACCACACCCCTGTTATCCACTTCTAGCCTTTGTCCGACGTAGTCGATAGTGGCACAGAATAGCTTTGGAGAGACAGTGAGGCACTGTCGGACTCCTCTCCTGATGATCGTTGTAGAATTGCGAAACATGGCCGTAAAACTACAATACACCTTAAAAAGTATCTCGGGGAACTCAGCCTGGATTCAGAAAACGTTCATCATTCTTCTGATGGCTGGATTCTTTTAGATCCTTTTAAAAATGCACTCAGTTCAATTGAATCTGGCGAACACGATGTTCCTCTACACTGTTCTGCTTGTTTTAATATTCATTAAGAACGTATTCGCTGACATTCGGCTAAGTTCAACAAATATACCCGAGTCCTTCTCTCTAACTCCATACTGTGCCAACTTTCACATGAGTCTCAGAAAAACAAGATGAAAGTGCGGTCAGCGCTACTGAGTGTTCCGATGAGAAGATGATGCTAGAGATAACAAATCTCAGCGGCTGAATCCGGCATACAACAACTGACGAAGATCAGAGAAGCTGTACCAAGTCAACTATGACGAATTGAAGTTATACCCGATGCGCTTTGACGATGGCTGTTGGAAAACGTCTTTAGCGATAGTCCTCGTTGATGATACCGCCACAAAAAGCAGAGCTGCTGCACAAATTCCTTAGTTTCTTAGCAGGTTCAATATAAAGAGCAGACTCCAGCAGCTTAGTGATGTGGGAGGCACAAATGATAATATGTAGTACTGCTGTCAGCTCTATCCAAACATCTACGGGGCAGGCGATTGCTCTAGTGAATGGCTCGTCAGTTGATAAAAATATTAACACACTGAAACCTAAGTTCCCATTACCTCAAAAACTGCTATTAGTGTGCGATTAGGCTTATTGTTAGGAGCAAATTTTAGCCTCATTTTTTGCATCTTCGATAATTTCAATCTGTATTTTTAACCAAGAAAATTTTACCTTCTGCCTCTTATGCAGCTCTAAACTACTTATTGAATACGTTTTGTTGTAGTTATCTGGTAGCAGTAGTTGAACATTTTCTTAGAAGAAGCAGAATAGTAGCAAAGGTGAGTGAATACGAAGTGAAGCATATGAAACACGAATACGAATACATACAGCGAAAACGGTGAGGTTTATACACCCCAAGAGGTGAGGTTTTAAAACATTCCGTGGTAGATCACAACAAATCAATAATAGATCAAACATTCTAGATCACCTCAAACACATAACAATCAAGAACCTATTACAGTTTTAGTGTTTCCAGCAACCAAAATTCAATAACTGAATCTTTCCAGCTCGGGCTACGCACAAGTGTTCGCCACATTTTCTGTGTTGTTTGTGTTGATATCGATATCGGGGCTCGTGCTCGGCTCACTTCCAGAACTACAGGTTCCAGTGCAGAAGAATACCTCGCAAGGTAATTGTATTTCAAACAGGTTCTTTGAGAAGCATTTCAACAATTCTAGGAAAATTACGAAACGCGCACACAACGCACAAAAACTCTGTGTTATCAGAAACAAGCGCTATTGAATGATTTCTTATTCGGGTTTATTTTTATTTCTTGAACAGAAATAATTCGAATGGTTCGAAACGTCCACAATCAAATTTTATGCGAGCCTTGAACGAGCGCTCGCAAAAGTGACAATGCACAAGGTAATCTGGTAGTTCGATTATTCCCTACCTTTGGAATTTACCACAATCCAGATGGGAGCTTTACGGCCTCTGCCCTCCACTTAACCTCAGACGTAAAAGTCGAATGGGTCATGATATCCTCACTTTTCAAAGTCACTCATCCTTTGTTGAATACAACACTCGCTCAAATATTCGTGTTTGAGATTTTCTTTGATTTTGGGATTTTTTCTACACTTGTTCGTTCGACACTCGTGGGTCCCACCACACTGAGTTCACATGCGCTTGTAAGAGTGACCGCGACCTGCGTGAGCTGGCGCATGCAAAGCAGCTGTGTTCGAGCAGAGCGGGTGTGTTGGCGACTTCGATTTGGATTTCTTCGTAGGTTAGTCATGATTCTTTGTGTTCGCTGAACATTAGTGATGTGCTGACAATGTGTGTCACTGCTGGCAGTTTACCTCTGAGTCGAGGATTTCGACCTGCCCTGCCTTTAAGGAGGATCCACAAAAATGGATCTTGAAGGAAGTCAGTTTACCGCCCGCAATGAGATTTGGGAAGTGTCCTCAAACCACCTTATTAGCTGTACTTATTGAAGCGACTTAGTTACTTGCAGTTTTTTCTGCTACAATTATCCCCTTTCTATTCAGCTTCGAGAGTGTATTCTGTGCCAAGGTCAGCAATGATTCCTTGTAATTCCGGCTTCGGTATGGCCTACCAAATTGCAACTTTCACAATTGTAGAGACTAGTGCCTATACGACATAAATTACTACATCTTAAACCGTGAATGCACAATGTCGCAACACCACTGCTAGTCATTTTGTCACAAGCTCTTTTTGTTGAATCCACACAACGCTAAGGGTACCAAATATTTGCCAAAATTCGTTCCTTCTCCAGGATATCCTGTACGAACGCGATCCACAGGTCTATATAAGGGGCAAGAAATCGTTTTTGTTGAATAAGTATGAATGCGAATGGGTGTTATGTATGGTTAAGTTGCTTTGTGAGGGTTTTATCTACACATCAACAAGAGTGGTCGAGTCGAGAGTGTTCAGAATCTGTCACCGGGATCTCGAAACTGGGAACGCAGTGAGACTTTACTGTAGAAACTATTGCTTTAATTGCCCACCAAATCAATGATAGACACGACTTCGAGTGTTTTCAATGTGATTTCAAGTGATTACCTAATTACCTGTTACCTAAGTGTCGAAACTGGGAACGCAGTGAGACTTTACTGTAGAAACTATTGCTTTAATTGCTCACCAAATCAATGATAGACACGACTTCGAATGTTTTCAATGTGATTTCAAGTGATTACCTAATTACCTGTTACCTAAGTGTTCTCCTTTCTGTACTCTCCTCGTGAAAGCAGAAATGTGTATAGTGTGCGAAACGAGCTGTTGTCGGGAGTGTCGTAAGAAAAATTTGCCTCAATTAATATTATTCTTTCACTGTGGTTGCGTACAATCACTTTTGTACTTTCATGTAGTTGCGTACAATCACATTTGTACTTTCACTGCAGTTGCGTACAATCATTTTTATAAAGATATTTGTTTGCTGTTACGTTCTTCAAATGATGAAAGGAATCAAAACCCTGAAGAAGAGGCGGTTATTTCTTGCACTCAATTGTTGCTGTTTCCTGTGAAAGTTCCACAACGCCAAGATCATAGTTCCAAACCACTTTGTTTCTATCCTCGATGAATTGCGAGTACATTCCTATGGTGGTCTTCTTGTGGCATTTCTGAATGGATATATTCAGACCAGGATGGATGAGTGAAACAGAAGTGTCAAAAGAGGATCAACAAACTCTTGTTCGATTAACTTGCCCAATGATTACTGCGTTTCCGTCAAAAATAGTGTGAGGCAAAATTGTTTACACTAGAGTACGCTGCACATTCTTCATTCAGCTTTTTGTAGCCTACCTTTTGTTGTTAGATTGTTCTTACGGTTCTTTTCAGAACAATACACCACCCTGTCCATTTCTAGGAAGGGTTTGCCTGTTAGTCTAACACATTAGTTCCACTGCTGAAGTACAATTTGTTGTTTATGCAACAAAAGTGTGCATATTATACTGACGTCTGACTTCGTATAAAACCGTCATATGGAGTTACATCCAAAAAAAAAATGGAAGGAATTGTAAGCGGAAAAGGAATATCAAAACCACGAAGAGTCCTATAACAGGATCACGTGATTGAAGGTCAGGAGAGTGTTTCTTGCAAAAGGAAAGGTCAGCGTGATCTGCAGAAATGGTTGTCAGCAATAGCTAAGTGAGAATAATTGCCTCTGGACTCCCACATTGGAATAATGAGCGCCGTGTCCACAGCGTAGCGATAAAAAATAAAGGGAAAAATGACATTGAACAGATCGTATAGGGCTATCTCACTTGAGGCCGTTATCGCTCATTACACAAACTGATATCTAGACCTCATAACATGGGGTCCTCGCCAAGATGTGATATCGAACTCAAAGCATGTTGTAAAACTTATGAAGTGGCGATGATTATCTTGAGAGACCCGCACACCCCCAGTGATCTCGAGAGACCCGCACACCCCCAGTGACATCATCAATGTCGAGTAAAATGCGCTATATCGGACGCAGTTAACTCAGCATGTTCTTCAACTGGTAGTAGTGAATCTTTAGGCATATTTCCTTAATTTTGCATCACCCTGTATTGACAGTGGCGATAACCACCTGATTTTTGACTCAATTTTTAAAAGCCATACAAATTCCTACCCCTCTATAGTTACATTTGTGATGGATAACCAATTGGGGCTTGATTATTGATATTTCTCTAGTGGTTCCCCGCAACGCGAAGGCGCCATTTACATCAGTGTTGCCCTGGTCCAGCTTTCTGCTCAACGCTAAAATGATTGCAGCATATTCAATAGGATACATTTCTAGCATTTTACTAGAGAACAACCATGAATGTGTGTAGTTCTTACATTTTTCCTTCGCATATAATTTCACTTTTACTCCTTCAGCAGGTTTGCCATTGCACTTGATTATGCCTCTCACATTCATTGATTGCTTCCTTCCTATTAACCCCAACAAGGCATAGCAAGACGATACGAGGAGTAGAAGAATGACGGCTCTCATCTGCAAATGAGAGAGCTTCAATACATGGACGGTTAAGAAACGACGGTTAATAAGCAACCTCAGCAAAGCTAACGACAGTGGCTCTGATGAAATGATAGAAAGAGATTCAAACGACGTGCTGCTCCCTTACAGGCAGCACGAGTCGAAATCCTTTACTTGGACTTGAGGTGGGAGCCGTAAAGTAGGAACGAACACTCACCGTAACCACTTACCTGCAGAAAACGGCAAACTGCCGTCGAGTGCACGCCCGGTCCGCTAGTGCTTCGGAGGGCTCGACGCCCCAGCTTACGAAATTAAACACATGCAGCGTGTGTATTCCAGCGGCGCGCACAGGACGCCGCCTGAATACTCGTCCGCGCACGAAGGCAGCATCGCGTTTTCCCGGCTTTGTCAGGTGTTTCACGCGATTTCATCAACGGATATCAGCAATACTCCCCTAAAAACCTCGAATCCGGCGAAATCACAAGCACGATGACTTCGACGGGTGCTGCCTTCAAAGGCTCCTCAATAGAACGGTGGTGCGTATCTGGCTGTATGAGAAGCACCATCTAACATTCTTTTCATATCGCATGAACTACTAAGTATTAATGGGAGACAAATACGCAGGTGACCAAAAGCTAATTATTGGTGTGCTCTACAAGGGCATGACCTGCTTGTGTTCCTTTATGCGTGTTTCAAGGTTGCGAATAGAGCCAAACAGTTGTAGTTGCATTTCTCAGAGGAAAAACAAGGTGACAAAATAAGAAAGCCCTACAGGAATTATAGCGTTCTTTCCTTCCATGCTTGCATCTTAAATACATGCCATAACAGCACAAAAGAGGCGGGGCAATCTGAGAAATCTTTTGTATTGCCATTTTTACCAATCTGTTCTCTAATAAAATATAAATTGCACTCTCGTGTATTTTTGAGAGGGGATGAATTCAAATAGGTATTTCTGAAGTCACATTCTATTGATCGCCACATATTGCGAGCTAAACTTCACTGTTCCAAATTCTGAATGAATTTTTATCCGTAGAGGGATTTCCTGCTCAATGCTGTTTGGGGAGCTTGTTTTTCACAGCTGAGAAGTACTTTGAGAACTGTTTTCCATAATTTTCCTCGAGAGTTCTCTTAGTTCTATTAACCGTGTCCGCCGTATCACATGTATTTCCCTCATTCTTCATAACAAAGAAGCTGTCACAAATATCACTTCTAATTAAATACGTAAATTGTCTGTATCGTGGCGGGGTTGCCATTGGACTCTATATGATCAAGGGACGTGGATTTCAACTCGTCAACGACTAGTGTTCTACAGTTGCAAAGAGGCACCTTGAAGGCAGCACTCATCGAAATGCTCGACTCCGATCTGAACCGCTAATGGTGGAATACATCGTCAAAGCAAAGAACAACACGAAAACGAAGAATCATGACTTGCCTGCGAAGAAATCCAATCGCGATCACTGCCTGCGAACATAGCAGCTTTGCATGCGCCAACGCACACAAGCCGCAGTCGCTCAGTAGAAGCATGTCTGACCCTCGCGCGGCGCGACCCACGAATGTCAGACGGAGTGCGCGTAGTCGCACAGGAAATAGCATCAGGATTTCGTGAATTTCTCTTACGTTTCGCGCTGTTTCACTTTTGGATATGAGTTTTAGATCCCTCAAATCACAAAAACAAGCAATCCTTCAAAACCACAAAAACCAGCAAGATCCCAAACACGAAGATTTGCGCGGGTGCTGCCTTTGAATATCCGGTCATCTGCTTCTACGGAAAATGTCATCTGTCCCACAATCTGTTAATTTTACTTCACATGCAGGAGACCAGCTATGCTAGAAGATTCTATTGGGTCTTTTTGTTTTACTATTTTTTTAGGCACACAATCTTAGCCTATGCTTCATTTTAGTACTAATCAACGTCGAACTGGTGCCAATGAATGTGCTAATGATTTCCAATCACCCATTAATTTAGCCAGGGAGACATCAAAGGGATTTTGTGATCATAGTAATGGTGTCATCTGCGGAAAATTGGGTGACGAATACATGCGTGAAGCAGCGCTTCTGCAAAATACTCGTTAAAAGAATACTTTGATGGATTCGTCAAATCCTGTCTCTTAATGTCCATTATGTACCTTTACTGTAGTGCCATAACGGATTTGATCCTAACAGAACTGATCCTATCCATGTCTCGTATATCTACCCGTAGAGAGGTGAGCTCTCCTATCACACCACAGCTGCGCTATTTCACAGTGAGGCGAGGTTCATAGGGAATTATTCTTGATAACCTACTCTCGATCCTCCATCTAAATATTTGAAAAATTTATCCAAAGAAAATTTCTATTATTTATTCCCATTTCTCATCCTTTTCCACTTTCTGACCTCTCCATTTCCAGGAGTAATTATTGACATGGAACCACATCCTGTCCTTGGCTATATTGAGTACGTATGCATTGTTTGGTTTATTCTGGAGTACGGTGAGGGATACTGATGTGTTCAGAGCTAACCATTACTTCGTGCTATATCCCTGAGGATTGAATGTTTTCAGGAACAAAAATGCTAGTCTCGTCAGACCGGCGGAAAACATTCTTCCAGCTGTTGAACATTATAGACTTGATGGCGATTTTACCGTTCATTATCGAGATGATGTTGTTCACGTTGGGCATAAGCACGGATCAACTAAGGGATCTCAAGGTGGGCAGCAGCTACACAATGCTCTGGAATTTCAGAGAATTTTAAATATGTTCTAGGGAGCGTTTCTGGTCATTAGAATCCTACGAGTGTTGCGGGTGATCCGAGTGTTGAAACTCGGACGTTACAGTAGTGGTTTACAAATGTTTGGAAAAACGCTCAAGGTTAGTTGAGTGTTTTCACTTTGTAGGTGGAATTCTTTATAGAGGGCAAAAATTCCTGAGATTTTTATAAACTCAATTAGACGGTAGAAATACTGTGAAAAAGATGAATAGAACTCTGTTTAGTAAACCAGTTCTAGAATTCCTTACAATTATTTCAGGCTTCCTTCCGTCAGTTGGGAATGATGGCCATGGTGGTATTAACGGGTGTGATTTTCTTCTCCACCCTGGTATACTTTTTAGAAAAGGACGAACCTGGCTCACAGTTCTATTCAATACCAGCGGCATGCTGGTGGTACGTGAATTCTTCATTCCGGAAGTTCTGTCTCGCAAAAGATACTGAAAGCGTATGATAAATAACAAGCTAAGATAGCGGCTCACATAGTACTCTACTTACTCGAGCAATCGAGCGTATGGAGCGCATCCTGAAACCGTTTCCCCCGGCATGCATGTCATCTGCGCAACAAGAGCAAAAGTGGGCGGAGTTGGCGCACCTATTCCGCCTTTATCTGCACGTATTGCTGCATATGGCCTGCCGTGATCCTGCTGCTAGGATGGCAGGAACAAGGCCGTTGATCATGTATTGCAACAAAAACACTACAAAAATAAGTTTTCCGAGTGGTTATGCGCTTCCTTAGTTACCGCTCGGCGGGGAATTGTAGCGAGGTGGACTTTTGCACCCGCGCCGCGTTCGCACGCGACTGTATCCCACACATCTCGTTTGGTCAGTCCTCACACCGGGCCACCATTTCTGTCAGTGAGACAAGCCCCGCTTAGTCTTCGCCATAGCGAAGACAAGATTTAGATTTCGAATGTCTCTGTCGTCTTATAGATGCACACCTCGCAGTGGGCGAGACGCCAAGTGGCAATGGAGAAAAAAAAGCAACGGGGTAGGAAAATATGCATAAACTCTGCCCCATGCGCCTTATTGCAACGTTTGCTGCTCCACTCGCACTTCCAGCAACTATTGTTGTTTTATCCGCGAGTAACTGCCGTAAACCTGCATCGGCCAAAAGTGGGTGGTATCACCGGCGGTTCAAACTCCCGAATGCCTGAGTACACAGTAGTTCGCTCAAGAATCAGCCTTCTATTTATTTTATTCATTTTGTTTAGTCCTTCTAGTTTACGTTGTACTCCACTGCAACCAGATAACTCTATGCAACAGATAAAATAAGGAGAATCGTTCACTCATTTTAGGTGTATCGTCACGATGACAACAGTTGGTGAGTTTGTTGTTGGTGTTGTGCAGTTGTGTTTAGAAACACCTATGTGCAGCACCTGTGAGGAAACAGATTTGGTAATAATACTTAGATCGTCAAGTATGAAGTCTCCATCCTCGAATAAAACGACTCGGTATCTCAAAAAAATTTATACCGTCAATCCAAATATACATCCAAATATATTAGCACAGCATCGCCATATTTTGAATTGTCCTCACTCTGTCGGCTTCGCGACGGAACTATATTTAAAGATTACACCATTTCTGTCTTTCCTACTGTTTCAGGAGAGTAGCACTTCAACAAAAATTCAGAACTCCTTCAAAGATCGCCGACGTAATTCTAGAGAAAGAAAAATAGCTTCACCATAAAAGAAGACGTCCAAGTATAGTTTCAAAGAGAGGCTACAAGCTAGTCACTAAAAATCAAACATTCAATATGTGATGGCCTGAAGCATATACCCACCAAACCATTGAATCCTGTACATTTTGTTTTTTTCTTGTGGAGTAGTGGCGTTTTGAATGACGCAACTGTCGTACATTCGTCAGGACTTGCTTCTACACTCGAAGTCTCAGGAGTGGGAACTTTGGGTTTGCCATAAGTGTTCTTTTTGAAACATCAGAATTTCCCGGAAAAAATAACCTCTGAAAATACAACGAGAACATGCAATAGAACGTTGTTAGTGCTGCCAAAAGGAGGGCATATTTCGGCGATAAGCATACAATAAGCACAAGTGGAATTTTCTGCGGCGCTGCCGAAAATTTCTCGCTTACACTAACCCATGCGAAGCCTAGCAGTCAAGAATGGGATTCATGAAACGATAACCAAGCAAACCAAGGGTGGGTGGCGTGATTGGTTATCATATTGGCTACATAGGGCTAGGAGACGCAGACGGCAAAAGTTGGTCTTCTAGCTTGGGTTTGCTTGGTTACTGTTTCATGAATCCCAGTCTACTCTAGTGAAATACATATGTATCTACATTCCTAACGCAAAGAATCGTGATTTCAGGTTATGGAGATCTCACGCCCATTACTGTTCGTGAGTGAACTATTTCTCATTAAACTATTTATTCTTGGTAGTTTCCAATAGTTTTCTTTCTCAGGCTGTCTTGTTTTTAGTGCTTTTGATCAGATATATTCGAAATCAGATATTAATTTATAGCGGGTAAACTCGTTGCAACTGGTGCGATTGCTTGTGGAGTTCTCGTCCTCGCCCTGCCCATTACCATTATCGTAAGTTTGTTAAGTGTGACCTGGAAGCTTTGCACAGTTTCGTTAAACAGACGATATGCTAGCTACACCATCGCAGCCTAGATCCACCCACAGCTTCAGCATCAACAATCCACGTTACTCTGATTTAGGCGCAAGTAGCATTCGCTTTACGAAGGCAGGAAAAGGAAAAACTCTTGCGAAAAAGTGAGAAAGCACCGGTTTTTGCTTCGTAACGAATTTCGACGAATTTGCCATTCCGCACGCGCAAACACTTCACTGCACCCATAAGTTCATAAAAAGAGTGTAGCTGAAGTTGCATTCATAGTTTTCGGTAGTAAGTAACAATGCAGCAATTTTCTTCGCTTTGTTTTCAATTGTACACGCAAATGCTTATCGGGGGCTATGCATGATTGGGTTTTTAGGTGGACAACTTCATGAAAGTCGCCGAAGGAGAGCGTGGACAGACAGTGAGCGGAGTCGCGCGACGGTTTGGACAACGCCAATACGAACAGTTCGTTTCTACATAAATATACTGTCTGTTCCAAAAATCAGAGCAATTCAACATATTTTTTTTAAATAGCGCGCATTTTTGTCACATGCCAAATAATGGAAATTGGCGCTATCAATCGACGATCGATGGCTGGAAGCGCACCAAAACATGTCTGTCGAGGAGTGTAGCACCCTGCGTCGCTTTCGCCGGCGACGGCTGCCGCCAATGTTGGCGACCGCTCACAATCGATATGCACCGACATCAAAGTCGCCGACATCGGCGGCCGCTGCGACGCCCCGCCCACAATCGATACGCACCGGCCTCACAGTCGCCGGCGACGGCGACGCAGGGTGCTGCAGTCCTCGAGGACTATGGCGGTAGTGTAACAACGTGGCGGGACTTCCCCATCTTGGCGGACAGCCAAGTGGCAATATTCGTGAAAAAGACCGTAATGCAGTACATGTTTGTCACGAATTCTTGTGTCTTATTTCAGAATGTTCACAGGTTCAGTATAAGCGAGATTACGCAAGGTTTCGGTATCATAACGCCTTTCCCATGCGTACAAAAATACAATACGTTGTAGGAATAAGGAGGAAATTAGTAGACCTGGGGAAAAGAACGCTTCACCTAGCGGCTGCCTCTAAGGAAATGGGGGGGGGGGGGAGTGGGAGAGTGACTTCCATCACGTTTCTTCCCAATGGATTCGTTGAGAAGCGGTTGAGAACTGTAACATCATATTCTGTGGGTGATCTTGTGCATGAACGAGAGTGCAGTGTCTAGAACACATCTATTTATTCTTCATCTATTTCTATCTATTGAGTTGAGGAATAAGTTCGTTCGCTTTTTCATGGGCATAGAAACCACCACTTTCCACGAACATTGTAAACCAAACTAAATGGGTTGCATAGCCCCTTCCCTGTTCTATTAATGCTGCCAGAGACAGGGCATCTCGTCAGCTCCAAGTCTACGAAAAATTTCTCTGTTTGAGATGACTCAATTTGTACCCCGCAACTGCAACTCTTGGATAAAATTTGTGAAATCAATAGGAAACTGAACAAAATGAGCTGTGTATAACTTGCATAGACCTGTAGAGTCGGTAGTGGTGAAAATCCCCTGCACTCAAGTTTCTTTGTAGTCATTCTGGTGAAATTTGTACAGAGGAGTCGAGCATACCGAATGTGGACGATCACCACTTATGGAGCATTTTGGGGTTTTGCACGGAATGCGTACGCTAAACTTACACATTGTTGAGAGTTAACACCAGTAGTGATTTTTCTTTACATGTAAAGCAACCTAACCGGATAATCTCCTTTATTTCCCACAAATTGGGCATCCAGAACAAGAAGCAACTTTAAAGCCAAATTTGCCCTGCCTGAAGTGGGTTTACCAGTTCTGTGCTGCCCTTTCAGCAGTAGAGATTCCTCTTCAAACGCCATTGATATCCCTAGTAAATTGACCCACATTTGATCCACGATTGAAGTCGAACGGGAGTCGCTTGCGCGAAGGTTCAATTCTGTCGACTTGGGTGGTCACAATCCATGCGGTAGAAAGCAAGGTAAAGCTTGATTTGAGGAATGAAGTTGTAATGGTTGCAAAGAGCAAATAAAGAGCTACAAAAGAACTATCATGGCAAGTCAAGCAAAGTTCAAATCACCGTGAAAAAAACAAGTTGAAAAAAAACCGAACGAACTTATTCCCCAACCCAATATTTTACACATCTATTCATACCAGTCTGGCCGTCCGGCTGACGCCGGACTTCCAGACTTTTCCTAATGC
>KN730183.1:2285-22126 GCA_000816745.1 Ancylostoma duodenale | reverse complement strand
CACATACACACACACACGTGACACACAAAGTAAGCCCGTTATTATAAGTCATGATTGATGTGGCGTTGTCAAGAGGTTCTTAAGATTCGGTGGTAGTTTGAAAATCATCCGAATTTTCAGGGAAAAGCCCTTGACAATCTTGCTCACCTTTCTTGAAGGGCAGTCTACAAAAGGTAGTGCCGTTGTTATCCCAACAGATAGAAAAAAAAAGCCACTTGCCTGTAGGAGGTCGTTGGGTAAGGCGTTCTTTTCCAGCAGTATGTCAATCTCTCCCTCATTCATGTAAGGTAATGTATTTTTTTAGGCTTGAAAATGGCGTTGTAGTGCCGAAAGCTTGCTCAATGAAGAAGCAAATACTAGAGCCTTAAAAAGCATGGTCTTACTTAAAATGAACACTGACAGCTAATACGGTGCTTTGTCCAGGACATATATACACAACATATATACAGTAGAGCGCAAAAAAAAAAAAAAACAAAGCAACCTACATCCTATCGGCTGTTTAAACCTCCCGAAGTCTCTCTGGGGCTTTTCTATCTTTACCTTCTGTAAGAAGTGTCACAATATGGATAATCATAATGTATAAATAAATGAATAAATAAATAAATAAATAAATAAATAAATAGGGAGCAGAAAGGTCGTAACTTTCAGTTCCTAGTCCATAACTTTCTTCGAGATAGAGCGTGGAGGTTCAGTCTTTCTGATATAAAAGTCGTGGATGTTTATACAAGGTGAAAACGTTGTTGAAACCTTCCAAATTTATGGAATATTCATTTCAGAAAGTTATTTCGTAGAGGTTGAAATCTGTCATTTTGTTATCTGTAATGTCTCGTAGAACGAGGTCTATCGGTGAGACCTGAACACGAAATGGGCTTTTTAGGAAGGACTCATGTTTTAGAAGGTATGCATGCGCTGAACACTAACTGACATCTACAACACCGTCGTTAGCCCTTGGGAAAAGACGAAAAAACCGCAAGGGCGCACATTTCTGTATTTTCACTACAAATCAGTTCAGAGCAGAACTATGTTCATGCATGTATATATTTTTGGAATCAGCACCACTAGACTATAAGATGATGATGTGGAGGTTTTTGAATGTGTGCGAGCTTACGCCTCAGGACATTACTACCTTGAACTTTATTGAGAACTGAAAAAGTGCAAAACAAGAGCCTTTGACGCGGAAGTTAGTGAAATGTTATTGTTTTGTGTGTAGGGTAGTAGAAGTACTCACTGGCAATTGATGATTTCTTTCTACTTCAACCATGCAGGAACGTGGAATGTTGTAGTGTAGTAAAGCGAGCTCGTATAAAAGCCACATTTTTTTCCATCTTCAAGAGATTTGTTTAGAGCCCCCTCCCCTGAGATGAACAATTTAGCAAGGACGACAAGCATGAAGAAACCGAATACGGAGGATACTATATGCTAGTTCGTGAAGTTGAATGATGCCTAATATGATATGTAGTATTATATGTATTATAATTTTTATTGATCTTCATTTGGAAACCGGTGGCACCTTTTTGTAATTTATGTCGTCTCAATTTCATCTTGTTTACACGCTGTTAATTCCTTTTCGTTAGATGTAGTGTTTCTTTTTGCGCACTTCTCAGAGTAGAACGTTTGTATTACGCAGCATCCTATTGCCTCCATATCACTACACTGGTCGTTACTGTCTTGGATGTCTTGTTACCACTAAGACGACTACGTCCAACAAATCGAGTGTGATACATGTTTTTGTGCAATAACCGTTATAACTACGTCTGAAAGTCTGAAGCGGCTTATTGTTTACGCTGTCCTTGTTGGTTCTTTTTCACCGTTACAAATTTCATAAATTTTCTTAATCACTACAATTGAGACCGTCGCTACTCTCAAATGTAAATAGTCCAAGTGAAGCTGAACAACAAGAGGCGGAACTGAACAAAAACAAGAACTGTGTGAACTTCACACTTTAGTGCTAAATAATTAAGAAAGTATTAGGTTGTAGGGAAAGTTCTTGCGGCTTCTTGGATGACGATGGCACGAGAACGAATCGAATAGAAGCGATGCTGGGGCCCGCACGACAAGTGACGACCATCTAAGTATCTAAGTATTCCACCGTGCAACACGCGCACATTTGCCAACACACCTAGAAATCCTTCGAGCGCATCGCATACACAGAGCGAAACAGCTGGTAGTCGGAGACAGGGTGCTGTAAATTGCAGGCTGGTATGAACTCGCTGCTGCCTAACGCCCGTCCGCCGACAATCACGGCTAGATCTGAGCAGGACGATTTGGAAACCGGTGAGAATAGGTGAACAAAATGGAAGTGACGGAAAATCCTGTACTATCCCACCTACTTTCCATTCAGATTTCATGAATTATCGGGAAAGAGGCCTAATATAAACAAAAGGAGCTTGGCTGCTACCGCCACCTGTGTTTCTTACTGTGACTTCGCACTCCCTAATCATTATATAATTCGAAATGACCCATTGTAACTTGCATACCAAAGAAAAAAATTTCAAAATAAATGGTATGAAATTGTGGGTCTTGAACTTCTTCGACTCAAAGAAACTTAAGTTCTTGGAAAAAGAAAACAATAGTGTAACCAGCAAATAGGGCATGATCACTGCTAACAACAGGTATTTTACTACATTACCCTAGTAGGATGTTGGATGAAAGTGATAACAATAAAAACAAGAGATCAAAATTTCGGACAGGGCTGTTCGGCCAACCTAATACATTGTTGCTGGTAACGTCAACTGCCAGCACAGAAGAAAAATTGATAGAATTTTGTGACAAATTTGGAGCGTTCCGTAGGAATCTCACTATTTTATTATATCTCACACCACTTCTGCTCTAATTTTAGCGGTCGAATTTTCAGGTAGATCAAAGTGCTAGCTGGGAATTTGCTAATCTTCTCCGAAGATTTATTACAACGATACACTGACAAAATTGGCAAAGCGGAAAAATGCAATAAACACAAAACGACCATATCGAAACGGATATGCCTATTTGAATGCATTCCCTCTCGAAAATGCACGAGAGCGCAATTTGTATTTTACTAGGGAATAGAATGGTAACAATGACAATCCAAAAAATTTTACAGATTTCCTCGCCTCTTTTGTGCTGTTATGGCATGTACTTAAGGTGCAAGCATGAAGGGAAAGAACGCTTCCGTTTCATGCGCTCGCAGTGCTTTCCTATTTTACCACCCAGATGTTCCTACACCGACAAACACAGCTACAACTGTTTTGATTTCATTCGTTAGTTTTGAAGCACATGAAGCTAATCTTAGTTTTGTAAACCATCCCAATGATAAGTTTTTGATCATCTGCATATTCTGCATATTTATTTCATCTCACCATTTAGTACTTCATGTTAGAGGGAAAAATGCTAGATGGTGCCCTCAGCCAGATACGCGCACCACCGTTCTAATGCCAAGGAAAAGATCTCTTATTTGCAGATGAGAGCGATCATTATTTTACTCCTCACATTGCCTTGTTACGCTTGGCCAGGTTTCCCAGGAAGGAAGAAATCTAAAGTGGAAGGCATACTTCTCTGCAAGGGTAAACCTGCTAAAGGAGTGATCGTAGAATTAATGTCGGATCAATTACATCTGCAAAAATGTAAGAAATAAATTTGTAGTTGTTCTCTAGCAAGATTTCTGACATTCGTCTTACTGATTACTGCAATCATTTCAGTGTTGAGGGGAATAATATACAAGAACGAAACTGATGCAAATGGTGCCTTCGTGTTGCAGGGAATCACTAAAGAAGTATCGATGGATAGTGTTTATCTGGCTGTCTTTCACAATTGTAACTACTCAGGGGTGGGAATTCGTATGATTTTTGAGAAGAGGCTCAGAAACCAAGAGGTTATCCCTCATGTACAGTTGGGGCCATAAGTTATTGTACAACGTTTGCTGGCTTTAAAAGAGCTGGATTTGCTCTATCTTCCGATCACAAAAACGTCCAGCACACTTCCAAGGAACGAAAAGAATTCATCGGAAACTTTCGTTGCAGACTTTCGTTGCCGCAAAATGCACTGACTCTGCCCGTAGTTTCCGAGCAAAACAGCTACAAAAACAGTTTCTGACAACGTTTTCAAGTCAGATAAAAATGATCTAGCGTTCTTAACGAAGATTACAAGAGGTATGTGCAAAATCCACTCAGGATCTGTGTTTAGAAAAACCTAGGACGAGGCTGTTCCAGAAGTTGCTTGGATGAGAAAACCAACCCTGAAATTCCGAGAGACACAGTTGTCCTGCACCTGAGCCTATTGATGGGATTGTATAGCCACTTTGTAGCATTTTTATTCTAGTTTTCAAATCACATCCACGCTCTGGTTATTGTTTTGTTCTTTAGTGAGAAAATTCCTCAAAAGTGAATTGGCCTTCACTGGGAGCATGGGGTACCCATGGTTTTTCTCGCTGACATCTCTCGCAAACCATCTTTATCGGAAATCCTGGATATTTTTAAAAAGAGCACTCTTTGCTCTTCAAGATGCGTCTAAGCAGTAAAATCCACTTCGGAGATTCGGTGGATTTTTTGTTAAAAATTTCCACATCAACCCGCTTTTTTCAAAAATCTGTTCTAAGTCCAACTGCTCCAAAGCACAACCCTCAAGGAAAACCTGGTTTTGACAATAAGATACTTTGAACCCTACTCTATTTGGTGGCGAAAAGAGCAGGATAATCCATGTGTTGCTGGTTGAGAAATAAATGAGCAAACGTTGTACAATAACTTATGCCCCCCCCCTGTATATGTAGAGTGATGCAAAAATAAGGTGATATACGATATCATTACATTTCACCGCGGGTTTGGATAATTTTGTAAATTTTACAATGATTCTATACAAAGTTAGACGTCAGTATAATATGCACACTCCTGTCGCACAAATTGAATCTCAGCAGTGAAGGGGTGGAGAGACGGGCAAACCAGTCCCTGAGATGGGTAGGATGGTGTTTTGCTCTAAAAAGTAGCGTAAGAACAATTAATTCAAAAACTACAGATGAGCACGGAAAGCTAAATTATTAGCTGAACGATGTATCACTCTTATTTAAACAATTTTGCTTCACCCTATTTTTGATGGAATCGCAGTAATCAGTGGCCAAGTTAATCGAAAATGAGTTTGTTGACCCTCTGTTCTGATGATTCTGGTCTACTCATCCATTCAGCTCTGAAAATGTCTATTCAGCCTTGCCGCATGAGGACCTTCATAAGAATGAAAAGCCCGAAAGCGATCGAGAATGGAAAAGTGAATCGGAAGATTAACTTTGGCGTTGTGGATCTTCAGTGGAGAGAAGGGAAGTTTGTTCGGCTGAGCGAAGGAACAGTTGTCTGCCTCGCTAGCAAACAAAGCTGATGAATGTGTTTGTGAAAGTGATTGTACGCAGTTACAGTAAGTGAACAAAGTTATTCGAAACGATGTTTTTGTAGAACATTCCCGATAACAACGTGATTCGCACATAATACTCATTTATGCTTTCACGAGGACAGAATGGGAGCGTGAGCGGTTGAAATCATATTGAAAACCTCCGAAATCGTTCTTTTGCTTTTCGAGGAATTCGTGGAATGGTTTTTACAGCAAAGTTACACTCCGTTCCCAGGTTCGAATTATATTCTGAACACTCTCGAATTGCTGATTTGTTCATAGAAACCTTACAATTCATTCTAACCTGGGGCGCATTCATAATTCTCCAATAAGAACAATTTTTTCCCTTGCACATATAGTCCCATGGATCGAGCTGAGAGAGGAGTTCCTGGGGAAGAACTGGATTTGGTTAGGTTCTGCATGCTTTCGACAAAACGCTTGGAAAACGGTAACCATTGTTATTGCGACACTGTGCGTTTACGGTCAGAGATCTAGAACTTTAAGTCGCACCGATAAATCAAAGTAAATAGCAGAGAGTAAAGTAGTAGTAAATCTACGACTGTGAATGTTTTCAAATTTGCAGTTCTGCGCGACGCTATCCCAAGCAGAAGCTCTGGTTGTATGGAATCGTTGGTGACCTTGAAGCTCCTAGAGTATAGATGAAGAAGATCCAATGAGAGTCGTACCAAGCGTTGAAGACCAAAATGGGCATTTAAAAAAGCAATGACGTAGACCACTTATAAGGGACAGCTAGGAGAAGCACAGTGGGGAAAACCAACAGATACTCTTCTGAAGCGAATTCGGCAGCTCAGGTGTTAGGGTCAACATGACTTTATCCTGCTCTGGGCAACATTGCAAATCCGACCAAGAAATCCTGAGCAACTTCCGCTAGTTTAATTCTACAGTGATAGCGAGAAGCAGAGGGCGAAACGCCGTTTTTGATCGATTAATGCCATATTTCTTACACATAAACTCTTAAAAAGGACTTTCTGCAGCAAAACGACAACAACTGCCATTTGTGATTAGCATGAAACATATTGCCGAAATTTAAAAAGAAAGAAACTGTAGCAGAAAAAAATGCAAGTAACTAAGTAAGCCCAAGAAGTACAGGCAACAAACCGTTTTGAAGAAGAGTGTCGCATCTCCTTGTGAGTGACCTGCCCGTCTGAAGTTGAGTCAGTTGGGAGCTTGCTTGGAGCTGTTAACGAGCTTTAAACACGTGATGGGTTATTTACCAGAGAAAGCTTCTTTTAAAACAACATGTGGTTTGAAGAAAAACGCTCAACTTTCGAACTTTCGAGGAAAAGCGAACATTTTTAGGCGAACTAGTTCATGTATGAAGTAATGACTTCCGATTCATCATTATCTTTCCATTAACGAATGAATCTGTCTGTGCATACCGATGGAGTTCAGTCATAGCATAGCATCGTTGGCAAAGACTTTTCTGTGGTATTTGTGGGGCCGACCTGCTACCGATCCGCTTCTGGAGAAACTGTATACATCTTCACGTTTGGTTATAATCTTCCGGGGAAAACAAGTCGGCGATCATTGAAAGCATAAGAAAAAAGACACTGGTGCGGTTAGTGAGGAAGACGCGGAAGGTCTTACAGAGGTTAAAGAGAACTAGAACACATGATGGATGGCCTCATTGGCTCGGGAACTACTCTACCTAATATCGCTTGAGCCGTTAATTTCCTTTTCATTTCCACGAAAACATTTATTATCAACAAATTTATTATCATTTATTACGCCACATAAGCTAGACGTGAAAAAGACAATGAAATGACATGACTTGACCGAGTAACATCGAGTAAAGCATACAGAAATCTACTCATTGCACTAATGACACAAAAACTTTCTAGAGACCCAGCGTTTAAAAGAGAAGTACTTCGGAGAGGTGGGAGTAGTTCTATATCGTAAGGACAGATAATAAGATCCTGTTCGGCATGTGAAACTTCCCCGTCTAGCAGTTGTTCTTGGACCTGCATAAGAAATTTCCCCGAACCACCTCTTATTTTAGATGGGATTACATTATGAAACTTCATCACATCGATTTTCATCATGCCACTTAGAATTGAAAAATTAAATTTAAATCAAATTTGTGCGCGTAAAAAGCGCGTTGCTCCCTACAACGCGACTACCCTTATCCAACCAACCAACCAACCGACCAACTTACCTTATCAGCGTTAACAAAATCGGCAAACTTTCTAGCACATATCTGTATCTTAGTCAATGGAAGATATTCCAAGAATTTCCATAGTTTTGTCTGCTGTTCAGTGAGAACCCACAAGTTTTATGGATTTGCTTCGAATTCCGTTAGAATATCCTCACTTGTACGTACGTGAACAGAAATGTGCACTTTTCCCAAACTGTTACTTTACGTTTTCAAAAACAACTGTATGTTTGTGTACTACAGCAATACCAAGGCAATGTGTACAGACAGAACCTTTTCCAAAACTTCATTATAACGGTACAACGACAAAATTGGCAAAGTAGAAAAATTGTATCACACAAAAAAGGAGCACATCAAAAGCTATCCCTTGAGGAGCGGAGATCTGGATAAGAACAATGGGGATGAAAAAGGATATAGGAGTCATAAGGATATCCAGGAGGTGATCAATCCCTATCCGAACATGAGGACAATGAATTCTTCCTTTCGGAAGAATGAACTCTATCTTAGGAACGCTTGCAACTCACGTGCGCTATATGTAGAGGTCATTCTTGCCACATTCACGCTACTCCAACCAAGGTGAATCACAGACAAAACAATAAATTTTGCGACTCCGTCATACTAAGAAGTTGCATCTACTAGCGCCCCTATAGGACGCTAGAAAGTGTGGATGGGGCAGCCACGTGGGGTTCGCGCGATTTTTTCTAAAGCTGCTTTTTTTCTTTCCTACCCACAAGTTTTATGCGAAGAGTAATTCTATGCAGTTGAAAAGCCCTTTCCTTCCTCTACTTACGGAGAAACATCAAGTTACTCATAAGAGTATCTTCTCGTATCTGACGGGCAAAAAACGACATTTCTGAGAATATCCAGTGAATGTTCCCTTTTACACTGAGCCCAGTCTTTGACTTATTGCAGAATGAGTTCGCTGGGCCACTATCGGCCCAGTGGATCCGCTCCTTGATCTATTCCTGCAGTTCCTTGTAACCCTCTCAACCTACGATTAGAGAGTTCTCTCCTTGACGACTTCCTATAATGTGGATTCCCTGAAACAATCTCGATTCACGCGGGTACCCTGCGATCCTCTCAACCAACGCGAATTCCCACCCACCCTCCCAACTCAGTGACCCCCTCCTGCATGACTTCCTGCACAGCAGGTTCCCTGGAATCCGCCGCGACTTCCCGCAGAATGTGGTCCCTGGATTCCACTGAATCCCCTTCTTGAAGTATTCCTGTAGAAAGGGTTCCTCAAGAACCCCTCAACTCACATGGGCTCCCACCCACTCTCAGCTCATTAGACCCAATCCTTGATGACTTTCCTCATCGCTGATCCGCCTTACCCTCTCAAAGCACACGGTTTCAACTGCGATCCTCTCAGATCAGTGCACCCGCTGCTTGACAAATTCCTGCAGAATGAGTTCACCTGGGTCACCATCGACTCAATGAATCCCCTACTTCAAGTATTCCTGTAATGAGAGTTCCCTGAGACCCCCTTAACTCACATGGATTCCCACCCACCTTCTGTACTGAGTGGGCCCCCTCCTTGACGATTTACAGCATCGCGATTTCCTTGTTAGCTTCTCAAATCACACGGCTTCTCTGCGATATTCTCAACACAGTGGCATCGCCGCTTGATTAATTGTTCCCCGGGCCCTACCCATTGGATCCCCTCCTTGAAACATTTCTGTAATGAGGGTTCCTTGAGACCCCAGCCCCACCTCACATGGATTCCCACACACCCTCTCAACTCATTAGGCTCACTCCTTGACGGTTTCCCGTAGCGCGATTTCCTCCAGGATTCCCCCACTCAGACTATCTCCCTCTCAGTAGTCTTCGGTTACCGAATCCCATTCAGCCTTCCGTACTCAGAGTAACTCCTCCATAAAGTCCACCTCTAGCGCGGGTTTTCCTCGGGCTTCCCAACTCGAAGTACCCCCTTTTTAGTCCTTTTGCTAAGAGGGTTCCTTTCGACCTTTCCCAACTCAAAGTGCCCCTCATTCTAGTCCATATGCTACCTAATTCCTTTCGACCTTCACAACTCGTAGTGCCCCCCCCCCCTTGTAGTCCTGCTGCAATGAGGCTCCCCTTGGGCCTTCCTAACTTAGAGTAACTCCTCCATGAAGCACGAGTAGTCGCATTTCAGAAAGCAAACAGTCAATGTACACTTTATGAGAAAATCTGCGGACACCCGTTCGGAGGAAATGGATGCGCGCGCGGCGAACGCAGAGAAACGGGTCTCTGAATTCTCGGAAACACATTATAAATAAATGAGAAGTTGCATTAGTTTATTTTTGTCAATTTCTGTTGTTTTTAAGTAAGTGTCACTAACTGCCAAATATGTATTAGGTTGTAGGGAAAGTTCGTGCGGTTTTCAAAAGTGTGCTTTTTATAACCCCACGCTGCTTTTAAGCAACCTGTCTTTTGCATATATAAGGGGGTCAGGTATGTGCAAGTTTATTACTGTCATCACCTACAAACTCCTGCACAGTCCCGTCCAGAAATATGGAGCTTTCCACGCAGTATTTTCGCCACCTTTCACTAAACGACTTCAAATCTGGGGAATCAGCAGCCACATCCAGTCGCCGTATTAACGCTGTTTTTAGGGAGAAAAAGTTGACCGAATGCACTGCACAAGATTGGTTCAGGCGCCTTTGTATTGGCGATTAAACCCCAATGTTTCACGTGGTCGGGATGCGCATCCGCAGTCGACAATGGTCAACTGTGGCAGCTGGCAGATTCAGATCCACGTCAAACTACTCGTGAAAGGGCACAAGTCTTGTGTGCTCCTTTTGCCACCATCACCGACCACCTGCGTCAGTTGGGCGAGGTTAAAAAATTATCACAGTGAGTGATCATGATTTGACCTGGGGCGGTCTCCAGGGGTGTGCACAGGTGGCTACTGAATCGCTCTCTTACAGGGGCATTGAAAACCGCCCGAAGTCCATCTTTACAGGAGATGAGAAGTCAACACCAAGCACCATCGACACCAAGTTGATAAGGATGAGCAGCCTGAGCCGCAGCCGAAGACGGGTGATCACCTCTGGAGGTTGTGCTCACTGCCTGGCGTGACAGCAAAGACATCGTCCACTAAGCGCTACTGCCATGCGACACTGCCCTCACCCTAGACCTGTGCTATCTGCAGCCGGATAGATTGGTCGGAAAAATCGCAGAGAAGAGTCCGAATCACGGCAAGATCCGATTTCTACACGACGATGCTCGTCCACATATTGAAATTGTGACTCGCAAGAAGCTACCCGGCTTTGGATGGAAAGTCCTGACTTACCCAACGTACAGTCATACCTTACCTCGAAAGATAACCATATTCTCCTGTCCCCCTCTAATGCCATACAAGGTAGAGCGTTCGATAATGAAGATGACTTGGATCGCTGGTTGGGCAACTTTTCCGACTCAATGCCAGGACAGTTCCAAGCCAAGGGCATCGAAAGGCTTTCCAAAAATGGGCGAAGAGTGGCAGTATGTGATGGTGAGTTGTACATTTCTTAATGTGCTTTCCTGTTTTTAAAAAGTCACGGAAATATACTGTTTCAAAAACCGCAAGAACTTTCCCTACAACCTAATATTATAATATATCAACAATTTTTGGGCGCGTGTGGCGCAGTGGCAAAAGGCTCGCAGGGCACGCACACGGTCAATGGTTCGATCGCGCCACTGGCCAACCAACCCATCCATCCCTCCGGGATCGATAAATTGGCACGAAAGGAGTCTGGGAGGATGAAGCACTGACTTGGTACAACGGATGCCCCGCAAGTCACTTTATAGGGCACATGCGCATTCAATGCCTCTAGGATGCTCAGATGAAGTCAAATTCGTGGCGCATCCCACGTGAGGGGTTTGACTAACGCCGACCACTTTATACTTTATCCTTTATTAACTTTTTTTATTCTCTATTCGAGTACCGAAAGTGGAGCAGTCTTCACCCCCCCCCCCTCCTTCGCCTAGTTTCTAAGTCCAGATTTGACCTTCGCTACTTATTATGATGCGGAAACCACCCATCAGACCACACAGTTAGATGAATAGGGTGAGGATCATCAGCTTTCAATATTTCTTTCTCACAAAAAAAAACATCTGCTCCATCTCAGTTTACTTCGTTTGTATATCTCATATTTGAATTCAACCTGATGTATCCTAATCAGTTAGCCTATCGCAACAAGTCCTAACACCAACCTTCCCATGGTTGGTCTAAAGAAATTCGACCATGGCATGGGGAGCCCCACTCCGCTACGGTTGTCTGGAAATATGCACCCTATGCAATGATGTCACCTTTCAATCTGATGTATAACTACTGTGTAACCGTGCCGAAGTTTCCAAATTATTTTTCGCAGCTCTAATAATGGAAAATACAAAATGTCCTAAAACTGAACCCGGAGAACAGCTACTTCTTTGACACCATCTCGCAACGCAGGTTCACGATGACCCTTTCGACACAGTTGCCTGCAGAGCTAGTTCCATGAGACAGTCGTACTCCGCTATACTACCCCATTGATGTCCCCCAACCAGGGTTCCCTGTGGCTTTGTTCTTCTTCAAACAGGGTTCCTTGTGAGCCTCAACTCAGTGGATCCCCTTCTTTGTAGGTTCCCCCAACCAGGGTTCCCTGTGACTTTGTCAACTCAGGGGATCCCTTGTTGGCATTTTCTCGCAGAGCCAGATCCCTGAGACAGTCTCGATCCAATAAACTTCCCCGCTGACGCCCTCCTCAAACCAAGGTTCACTGTTACTTTCTTACCTCAAGGGATCTCCTTCTTGAAGATTCTTCCAAGCGGGGTTCAAAGTGACTCTCTCAACTCTCTCAACTTCTATGAGACCAACTCGGTCCAGTGTGCATCCCCGCTGATGTTCTTCTCCAACAAGGGTTCGCTGTGGTTCTCTCAACTCAGCGTATCCCTTTGTTCACAAGTTTCTCCAGGCAGGATTCCCTGCGACCCTTTCAACTCAGTGGATCACCTTCTTGACATCTTCCTGCAAAGCGGGTTCCCTGAAGCAGTCTCGGTCCAGCACACCTCCTCGTTGATGTCGTCCTCCCACCAGGGTTCCCTGTGACTGTCGATTCAGTGGGCCCATTTCTTGACATCTTTCTGCAGAGCGATTTCCACGGAACAGGCTCGGTTCAGTTTACTTCCCCGCTGATGTTCTCTTCCGACCAGGGTTCGCTGTGGCTCTCTCAACTCAGTGTATCCCTTTGTTCACAAGTTTCTCCAAGCAGGATTCCCTGCGACTCTCTCAACTCAGTGGATCACCTTCTTGACATCCTCCTGCAAAGGGGGTTCCCTGGAACAGTCTCGGTCCAGCATACTTCCCCGTTGATGTCGTCCTCCAACCAGGGTTCCCTGTGACTCTGTCGATTCAGTGGGCCACTTTCTTGACATCTTTCTGCAGATTCCCAGGAAACAGGCTCGGTTCAGTGTACTTCCCCGCTGATGTTCTCCTCCAACCAGGGTTCGCTGTGGCTATCTCCAACGGTTGTAACAAATCAAATTTCGGGCCTGGTCGACATATAATCGCACCAATAGCATAGGTCATTTGAATCAGTTCAAAAACTTGAGCGTTAGATTTGATCGGAAAATGAAGAAATTTTACGCCTCAGTGGAAAAGAAAGTTATTGAATCCCGGAATGAGAGCGAGTTCCATAAGCTTGTGGAGACGCGACTCCATAGCAAATCAAAGCTTGGTACGCTTTACTCCGTGGATGGTAGTTTAGTCAATGATGATGAATGTAAAGTTGAATTGCTTTCTAATGTCTTCGGTAGGGTGTTCTTGCCACGAGACGATTCTGACAGCGTTCCAGAACAAGGAACACCCATCTTCCAGGCGATGAGAGATTCCATATGGTTTCACCAACAAGAAATTTTGAAATTACTTCTGGGATGGCCTCAATCACGCTCGCTTACACCTGATGGAATTCCGTTGCATTTCATAAAAAAGGTTGCACACATTATTTCAGGGCCTCTTGGGTACATTTTCAACCTCAGTTTCATGAGAGCTGAGGTACCCGGTAGATGGAGACACTCGTTCATCACGCCCGTACCAAAGAAACCTCCGTATACAGATCCTGAAAACTATAGACCCGTTAGCATAACATCCATTTTCGCTCGGGTGTTTGAAAAGATTTTGAAAAGACGAATTGTATATCATCTCGAAGAGTATAATATCGTTTCTTCGGACCAACATGGCTTCCAGAATGGCAAATCAACAGTCACTGCAATGGTCAAGGTTCTAAATGACTGGACGAAGTACTTGGATGAGAGTAAAAGTGTAGATGTCGTCCACTTCGACTTCTGTAAAGCTTTTGATAAGGTGTCGCACTCAAAATTAGTGTTTAAATTACAACAGGCTGGAATACATCCGCGGATTGTGTTCTGGATACGAGCATTTCTCTCAGACAGAACCTATTCCGTTAGAGTTAATTCATCTTTCTCAGATCCTAAGCCTGCATGCAGCGGAGTTCCACAGGGGGAGTTCTCTCCCCAATTCTATTTAATATCTACACGTCCGACCTACTTTCTCAACTTTCCAATAGGTATGTACAGTTCAGCGCATTTGCGGATGACATTAAGCTTTACCGGTAGTGACAGAATATGATAGATCAGCTTTACAAGAGGCCATCGATTTTGTTCAGAGCTGGTCCTCCAAGTGGGGTCTACCTCTTTCCATGGAGAAGTGTAAAGCGCTTCATTTAGGGTTACGCAATACCTGTTACTGTTATACTATAAGTAGTACGACAATAAGTGAGCCAGACCAGGTGACTGATCTAGGTTTCGTGATCACAAGGGATCTTTCTTTTGAGATCCATTATCAGACGATCACTCTTAAGGCAACTAGAGCCGTATACAATCTATTCAGGGCATTCGTAACGACCAATCCCGCTCTCTATCTCCATGCTTATAAGCTTTACATAAGACCTATTCTTGAGTACGGTACCCCCGGTTGTAGTCCACATAAGCAATCTACCATAAACAATATTGAGAGGGTTCAGAACAGTTTCACCCGAAAACTTATGATACGCGCCCTAGGTGTCACCTATGATTAAATTCCAAACAGTTGGGTTAGGAACAAAAACTTTGGTCGCCCGACACTTCGGCAAAGGAGGAGAAGAAATGATTTATTGTTCCTCCACAAATTAATTCATGGGAGATGCGGCCTCAAGTTGAGTCCTTTCGTATCGCTGCGAGCTTCAACCACAAGGGGAGGGACCACAAACCTCTATCTTCCTAAAGCTAGGCTTCCTTGCAGACGTTTTAGTTTTATTCACAGAGCAATACCACAGTACGAGAAAATCAGGAAAAAGCGCACTCTGCCGTTATCTTACACGCAATTCAAAACGTTTCTACGTAATTGGCCAAATCCGTGAGGTTCCTGCTTTTCCGATTACTAAATATATTAAACTATCGCAAGTCATTACGTTGGTTGTTCTTGTTGTACCTTATTGTTGTGTGTTGCTTTGTTTTTTATGATCGTTTTATGCACATGAGCGTATGCTCGTGTAATAAATGAATGGATAGGTGTTTGGCAAGTCCAACTTTTATTGACAGCCACATACGAGCTGAACTTCGTTATGTGGAACGACTTTCCATCTCTTTATTTTGTAGAGTATGTGAAGCGTAATTCCCTGATTGGTCAGCGATGGTGATTGCGAGGTCAATCATGATGATAGAGACGGGTATGGTGAGGTTCAAAGTTTGAAGAGAAGCTCTAGATGGAAAGTGAAGAGCGACGGGTCTACCGAGGTTTGTAGGGTGCGCCGGCGCTCAGAAGTGGGGGATATGGGTCCACCGCTGTCATAAAGGTGCGCTGGCGCCCAGAAGTGAGAGAACCCCACAAGAACTCTATGGGGCTTTTCTTGCCTGTGTACTCAGCTATATTGCAAGTGTATGTAGCTGCATTTCTCAAAGGAGAAGCAATTGGGTGATACGATAGCAAAAACAAGCTAGCGTTTGAAATGATGATTTTCTTTTACATGTTTACGTTTTAAATATATGCCATAAAGCATGGGAGAGGAGGACCGATATATCAAATCTTTTGAATTGCTGTTGTTAACCATTTTATCCCCCAATAAGACGCTGTTTGCAATCTCGTGCGTCTCCAAGAGGGAACGAATTTAAACGGTATTCGGCAAGTCTAACTTTTATTGACCGCCACATGCGGGCGCGAGCTGAACTTCGATATGTTGAACGACTTTCCACCTGTGGCGGCAGTTCCAGCCCGAAGAGGTCTTGCATGTTTGCCTTTCTCAAGTTAGAATTAGCTTTCTTTCACAAACTCAATTTTCAACGTGTCACTTGAAGCACATGTACTCCTGTTCAAGTCTACCAAGTGGTCATATGAAGTAATTTCATTTCTTTCTTCCGTGTCAGGGTTGTCCAATGGATTCCGTCCAATCGATGGATAGGGACGCCAAGCCCTCAGCGACCGAAGGCTGTCATTGGGTCCTCTCCGGTGCCCAACTTTCCAAAAACTGCTAACGTTTTGTTTCCTACTGTTTCTAGAAAAGGTCGTCCATGAGCACCCGAAGTAGGTAGCCAACAATGCAGGTTGTCACATAATTTCTAGCACACCTTATATAGTGCAGCACTTGCACCTGAATTACACAATGGTATTACCACTATGGTCACACTAAGCCAAACTAATAGCAATCTAAATGAATTGCCAGAATGTGTCGCCTTTACATATTTAATGATATCACAAAGCCGAGTGGAATGCTGGGTCACCGTGGCATCTTGCTCCCATCTCATCTTTTTTGAGTCTCTCCTCGGAGCAAAGCAAATCTTTTATAATCAAAACATCGAACTAGATGAGAGAAAACATTAATGCAAGATTTGAAGATTACACCAGAATTCCACTTCCATACCACTCCAAAAACCTACTCATGTGGGAATACACTGGTATCCAGCGGCGAATGAAGGCACCGCTTCGTGGATAGATGTTTTCGAGATCGGTACACTCGCATCTTTTGATTCCGAATAGGTACGCTGGTGTATTAGGACACATATAACTCAGATAACTCAGTGGGTTCACTGACATAGATCTCTCATCAGAAAAATTAAACGACTTATTGAGACAATTTTACCTATTCGATAGTGCATAATCTTAGATGGAATTGGCTTGGCGGCTATGGAGCCTTATAACTGCGCGATAATAAAATCTCTGCACTTTAATTCAAATGCTTTGGAGAATTATATATTTTTCAGATTAAATATTGGATTGGGCAATATGCACGGGCGGCTTTTCATCTCCAATTTCTCACTGGGATTTGAGCATCGTTTAATTGGTCACCTAAACGAATTTCTAGCACTAGCATCACTCTTTGCGAATGTTTCTTCTTTTCTTCTCTTTTCTCCATTCTTGCAACATCCTACGGTCTATCGCATGGAATGTGACAAAGTAGCCCAAAACTCCTCCGACATCGAGCGACGTTCGACCTCAGTCATGTGACGGATGCAGCTCAAGCGGCTAGGGATATGTATAACATTAGAGGAGAAATCAGCATTGCTGAAAGCACAGCATAGAACTGGACGTCTGCCTTAGAGAAGTCAATTTTGACATGGAAGATGCCCGCGTTCTGAACGTGCAATTTAAACGACTAAGGGAATGATATCCTTCGAGGTTTGCTCTAGTTGCAAGGAATAGCCGCCACGGATGTTGATTCTCAGCAACATCTGATTGTGAGTCCAACTGATCCACTGCTTGAAAAAGATTCAAGAGCTCACTGCGAGGCTATACCTCATGATGAGAATGCTCGACTCCTGTTGGCAAACTTCGCCGAGAGCATAGGTGCTAGAACGAAAGGAATTTGGTGGATCAGAAGAAAAACGATGTATAAAAGTCACTTGTTGTGATTGATGCTGTTTGTGAAAAGCAGTGGTATTGCGACCCACCGAAAAATGATAAATTATCACGACCAATTATATTATGATAAATTCACTCAAAGTTCTCTTTAAACCAGTAGCGGTATGGGCATGGTTTCTTGTTTGAGTTAATTTGGCTAGTATCAGAGGGAGTTTCAAAAGTGGCAGACTGCTGTTGCAAAAGTAAAAGGCGACATGTTTCTGATCTTATTTGTCATTCAAACCATTCACGACCGCACCCTTTTTGGTGCCTTTCTAGGTTTTCTAGAGCTGCCTTTCTCTTTTTTTTCTAGAGGTCCCTTTCTCCGCTCCTAAATTTTTGTAAACTTTTCTAATCACATCGATTCAGAAGTATCGTTCTATGACCATTTGAGGAAGAAAAACTGAGACCACAAAGGCTTAATAATGTATCAAACTGGAGCATGCGAAAAAAGGCGCGGTTCACTAGTGGGCCGAGAGGTCGGCAGTGGGTGAATTTGCTATTGCTAAATCTGCTATATCAAGCTGGCTGAGTGCAGCCGTAGTGGTAATGTCATTATGTGGAATACAACTGCAACAGCGGTACTAGATATGATGTGTCAGAGATTATGTGACACTTTATTGTTGGCTACCTACTTCGGGTGCCCATGAATGACATTTTCTAAAGAGGCGCGTAAGGAACAAAACTTCAGCAGTTTTTGCAAGGTTGGACACCAAAGAGGAGCCAATGACAACCGTCAGTCGCTGAGGACTTGAATTCCATACCCCTGACTGAACGGAACCCAGTGGACAACACTGACACGAGAAGAACATAAATGAATGAAAGTGTTTCCTGTGACCGCTCGATAGACTCAAAAAGAAGTACATGTGATGCAGGTGACACTGTGAAAACTGAGATTTTCTGAGGAATCGATAGCTCCAACCTGAGAAAAACGAACATTGAAGGCTGCCTTGGGCTGGAAATCTTACCACAAATGAAAAGTTGTTCGGTATATCGAAGTTCAGTTTGATGTGGCAGTCAATAGGATTTGACTCGAAAGATAGATACACTTTAAATTCATTCCCCCATGAAGAACGGAAATGCAGTAATGTTTTACTAGGGGAATCCTTTGAATTCATTCCCCTATAAAGAACGGAACTGCAGCAGCGTTTTATTAGGGGATAAAATGGTTAGCTTTTGCATTTCAGAAGATTTGATAGATCGCTCCTCCTCTTTTGTGCTGTTATAACGTGTATTTAAGATGGGAACATGTGAAAGAAATCTATCATTTTTACGCTCGCTTGGCTTCAGTATCATATCACCTAAACTTTCCCCCTTTGAGAAACATAGTTACAAAAGGGTACACTATTTCATATGCATACATGAAGCTTTTTTTACTATCAACTCCTTCATGTGAGTCCAAAATACTAGATACTGCTTTTCAGGCAGGTAAATAAGCCTAAGTAGAAAACAGCAAGGGATTCGATATCCCTTAGTACTGTTTCATGAACGTCGCCATATCCAGCTTGTCCGAGGTCTTTTATTAACGGTTCTTAGGTCAGCAGTCAGTCTAGCTAGTACAGATGTCTTATTTGCAGATGAAAGCGATCATTCTTTTACTTCTCGTGTCGTCTTGCTACGGTGCTTTGTTCTACCATGACCATTCTGTTGGGGTTAAAGGCCAGCTTCATTGTTATGGCAAGCCTGTTAGTTACACGGGTCTGTCACTAAAAGACCAAGAGTACAGTAAGTACTACGCGTGCTCTTTCTGGCACTACGCACTAAATATATCTATTCGAAGATGAAATGATTTAATCATTCCAGCATTTGAAGACCGCTTGATGAGCACTAGTGTATCCGATGAGAGAGGCTTCTTCCACTTCCGAGGAACCATTTCAGACATCTGGAAGATCGATCCTTACTTGGAGATCCAGCACAAATGTAATTATGACGGGGTGAGGACTTGTTCAACTTTCGAGTAGTGGGTCAGCAGTCGAGAAGTTATCGCTTCTGTAGACATAAGTTGGAGCAAAATGTAGGTAATATACAGGGTGGTCCACATGAAGTGTGACGGAGAAATCTAACCATAACTTCGCAACTATCGAACCAAACAAGCATTTTTTACATTTATTTGATAGAGGAGAATTCTACATAAGCCCTCATCTATCTCGTTCAAAACTCCAGCCTCTAGCCTCAATACACGCATCCAATCTCCTCCATAAATTTTCGAGAATGCGCGCAACCATTTCCGGCGAGGTTTCGTCCCATGCCTTAATCAGGATTGTCTTCAGCTAATCCAGTGACTTGGGTTCGAAAGGACATGGACAGGTTTTTTTGCCCCAGGACTGATCGGACAGTAAAATCCAGATGGTCGAGATCGGATGAGTTTGATGGCCAAAAATCCATCGTCTAGGAACACAGAAGGGTAGCCCCATACCATTCAAGTTTCTTCCTTGAGCCGTGAGTTGGTGCCTAACCTTGCTGGAAAGTTCATTCAATGTCCGCAGT
>KN730180.1:0-14760 GCA_000816745.1 Ancylostoma duodenale | reverse complement strand
CTAATATCTTCACAACTACGTTCCTCCGTGAAACACACTATAGCGATACATCCAGATGGCAGGCCTTGCGGAGGGCTCACTCCAATGTACCATACTAGCACTTGTATTAGAATACTATGAAGAAAAATCCCTGCACCGAAGAATCCTGAATTTGTGTTTCAGTGAACAAATCAATCGAGTTGATGATCACTAGCTGGTTAGGAACCCTAGATGTACGCAGACTGCGCAGTTATGGAGTATTCTAGAGATACGAGCAAAAAGTATAGTTGTTTCATTTTTCACGAGATTTCGTAATGCAATGTGTGATGTGTTTTTGAATAAAGTCTTATATTCCCGTAAATTACATACCCAGCATGTAGCAGACAAGCATAATTCATGACCAGGACACTATGAATTCCAAGACAAACCACTAACATACTGAGCATACTGTGTGAAGTAAGAATTGAAACGACAAAACTGGTTAGAACAAAAAAAAAAACTTTGTCCTGCCACAGACATCTGATCACTGCAAGAAGAGGATTTTCCTCTACTCCTTGGACCTGTAAATGCCACTTCACCTACTGCGGAAATCTAAAAACTATGCTATGGCATTGGTATGCATGGGGATGCACATAAGATTGAAGAAATCGTGGATTTTTTCGAGAGTTCCAGATTTGCATCGGATTTAGAGAGTGCAAAACCACTGCATACCCATGCGAGGATCCTGTATGGATCTGCATTGGTTTTGCATCGATTTGACCATTGCTGGTGAAGAACTATTGATTTCAAAGAACCGCGTATTGCACGGGCACGCATGTCATGTTGCATGTTTCGATCTCATGTAAAACACGGCCCCTAGTTCTTCTAAGTGAATTCGCCAAAACTTTCGAATCTTGGAGTAATCAGCTGTGAATTCCTCGTGTCACGGCAGATTGTTGTGCGTTCTGCACTCACGGTCGGCGGCGCGGGAAAAAGCAAATTTCAAATGTTTTCGCTGAAAAAGTGTTTTTCTGGAAAGTTTCTTTGAAACACGGGTTATTATTTGTTTCTGTGTTAGGTCATACGCTGCATCCGGTCTGTTTCGATAGTTCCATAGATAGGTTTGCTTTGCTTTGCTTTGGCATCACTAGGTTTTGGATTTCCTGCTTGTCTCTCCTAGTGTGCATGAAGTTTTATCAGAATTTCTGTTTATTTTCGTGTATTTCTCTGCTGTGTTTCAAACAAGAGTGCTTTAGTTGAAATATTTATTGTTAAGATGCCCATAGACAATGAAAATTTGGAAGGAGTCGCGGATCAGGCTTTGCTCCTCCTCACACAAATGAAAAGGAATCCGGACGTGATGCCTCCATACAACGTGAGTTTCTCCTCTGTTTCCTTTGAATTTGCTTATATGAATTGTGATATTATAGGAAGAAGCAATGCGAGCTTGTATTGCCAAAATGAATGAGCTGTACAATCTGAATAATGAATGCGTGTGGGTTTTTTGCTATATTTATCCTCTATTCGAAGTACTGCTCGCGTTACGGTCATAACGCTAGCATTGCTAAGGCTTTGGTGATATCTTTATATGCTGCGGTGCATTATGCTTCTCAGAACACGTTTGCGATCTCAAGGAGAGAGGGCAAGTCGTGAACTGGAGGCCTTAATGATCTGTCGAAATGAGGCGCTTCAACATATCCGTGTGAGACTTACCTTTATGCCTTTTCCTACGTAACCATAAATCTCCTGATTAAGAGATGCTGTCTCGCCTACATACATGCCAGAGCTGAACGAATAAGGTCTTACCGTTGGAGATTGGGTGGAGTCCTCCCGGCTTCTATAAAGGTAAGTATGTATGCGTAGCGGATAGCGCGTTCGAATGATAGCGTTCTTTTATTCAGTCACCTAAGTCGGAACTGGTCAATCTCTCCTAAATAGCTAATCAAGCTCTTTACCCATAGTGGGTTAATTTTCCTTTATGTTTCTGTCTATTCGAGAAAGAATTTGACAACCATATCCACCCTTAAGCTTTCACACGGGTCAACTCCGATCAGCTCCCTAATATCTCATCCATATACGGAAGATGATTTGGATGTGACTGCTTTCAGAGAGGGACATATAATAACTATAACGCTGGCCCAAAATAAAGCAAGTACTTATTGGTGTGAGGGGAAAAGATTGCAGACAAAGCTTTGGCGAGGTCAGAAATGACTAAGTATGCTCAAAACTGAATGTATGCTCAATTGTTTCAAACGAAAAAGCAATAGAGATACTGTTGAAGTTGTCAACATTAGCATGTTTGATAATTTGGCCGCGGAACTATCAGTTTTGGCTATTCTAGCTTTTGTAAACGTGGCTTCCTTCTAATGCTCCGTTATTCCTTTTGCAGAACAATTTATGTGAAGCCGAGATAGAGTTCTTCAACGAGTACTGTAGCAGTTTGGCCGAGTTTCAAGCAGGGATAGGCGAGAATGGCGTAAATCTTCTTCTGAGCACCCATCCACCCAAGGCACTCTATGTTCAGGTTAGCTTTAAGATTTCAGTAACTTCTTTTCATTTTTTTCGCTCATTTTTCATTCTCTGGTTAAATTATCGGTTTTCTCATTTATTTTACTTTTACTCGGCGTATATTACTACACTTGAAGTGCTGTTTTTGAAAACATTTCCAAAGTGAAGGAAAACAGGGCAGTTCATCAGCCACTGGGGTTTGGAACCTTATCTTTATATTTGAAAACATTGCTTTCACGTGCATGCAGCCTGATAGTTGAAGCATTTTTTTTGTAACAAGCCTAGGGCGCTTGGCACCACATATGGCGGTGGTTTGAGTCATGGCTTCATCGCACTGCACTGTTGATTCGGAAGTTTATGCCTTACTTTGAGGAAGGGAGGGGATAATAGACCGAACTACTAGAAGGAATTTAGAGAGTTCGTCTTTCTGCCGGCTGGGATGTCAATCGCTCTCGCCTCTTTGAACTCACTGTCGGATTCAGTGCCCCCTCCCCCACTCTGTTAGTATAGGGTTCATCTATTTTTATTGTCGCTGTAATACATGCACACGTACATTCTTCTTCTGCCGTGCATTTACGTCATCAGTTGTGCATGGGTGCAGAATACTTTGCGCGGGTGGTAGGACACACTAACAGGATTAGAGAAGCCCTAACACTTCTCGACTTGACCCTATGCTAGTACCTATGAAATGTAACCGATTAAAGGTGCGCAGTTACGCGCTGCAAAACCAACTTCAACGAAGTTCTACTCGTGTCATCCATTGTTCTTTCGGGCTCGTCGAGGTGCGGCGGGCCGATGCAGTCAGCTGTGGCGCGGTTGATGTATTGCTTTCTTAACCTTTACGGCTGCGATTCCACTTGTCGTTCAGATCTCTTTCATTACACAACACTCGCAGATGACGTTCCTCATGAAACAACTCATTTCATGCATCAGTCTGACGAAAAAGCTCGCTGTGACAGCGACAATCGCTGTTGATAACACATGTGATATAATGCGGTGTTATAACTTATCCAATAGCAACAACACACTCTATTATACATTCTTAGAAGGTAACAACTCAGACAAAATGCCGTGTGAGCGGGCCCCGGTGGACCGGGTCGCAGCCATGTCGCAGCCCGCTCGCAGGGTTGTCGTGGCCCGCTCGCACGGTTGTCGCAGCCCGCCCGCACGGCTGTCGCGCCCGCTCGCACGGAAAATCCTGCGCGAGCGGGCCGCGACATCAGCGAATTGGCCACAACACCCGTGCGAGCGGGCCACGACAACCGTGCGAGCGGGCCGCAAAATGTGTCCGCGACCCGGTCTACCGCGGCCCGCTCGCACGGCACTTTTGTCTGAGAAGGAATCCTGCTCCCCATAAACAGCGAATATCAAGTGAGCTGTTGACAAAATTGTTTTGAAATGAGACATTTTGAATACTGAACGTTAGCGATGAGTTTAGTTATGGAGCTTACAGGAAATATTCTAATGTTTTCTTTCAAATAACAATGCGCGGCTGCGCTGGAGTCAAAAATTGAAGGCTTGCGAGGAAAACATGCGTCATTCAGCCAGTGACAGCTTTTTCAGTTCCAGAAGTTATGTAGCGAGATTGTGCACAAGAACCCTTCATACAAATGTGCAATGAAAAGCAATTTATTTTGAATTATTATGTTGTCGTTCAGTTTCTCCAGTGCAAACTTTGCTTTCCTTCTTTGTTTAATGTCGATCTGTTTCGTGCAGTGAATTTTTCTATTTCTCTTAACTTTCAATCAAAATATTGCACTTCTTGTTGTGTCCAAGCTATGAATCATGGAATGAGTTTCGAAACTACGCCTGCAATTGCGCAAGGCCTTCAGCTAGGCTGCGCTACATACAAGCTGCCCTTGTGTGCTCGTGAAGCGTAAGTTAGACAGCATCGTATATACCCAAAGATCAATCTAAGTTCTCACCAATGTTGTTACAAGGGTATCACTCAGATTTCTTTCAAGCAGCCGTTGTTATGAACACTTGGGCTCGTTTTTGAGGGAATGTAAAAGCTGTATGAGTCATTGGCACATCCACCGCTTTTAAACTAAGGAAAGACATCGTGAACTCTGATTGTAGGAATCTGGATTCAAATCACACCATGAGAGATGGGCCGGATCTTGATGGAATTAAGGTTCAACTTATAACGGCGATGGCAAGTCCCGAGAGTCCTCTAAGAGCCATGTTCCGGCACGATACGGTCCTGGGGAAAACATAGGAGATGGTCTGTCTTCTAAGAGCTGCAAGCTCAACATTTAAGCAATATTTTCACGGATACTACTTCTGACTGAGCTATGTAATTACCAATGCAACCTATTATTTGTTGCAAAATTAACCTGATTTAGTGACAAAGCGCCTAGTAGACCTGTGGCTTAATGAAATACGGAATACGGCTATAATATGAAAGGGAAGCAGTGAGTTTTTTGCACATTTCAGTTCTGGCTGATTCGTCTTCGCTCACTGGAGCGACGGACCTCGCGACTTCTACGTATTTTAGCATTTTCAGTAGCGTTCGAAGTAAATCCATAAAAACTACCAACTTTAGGACGCAGCAGCCGTGTATCCACACGTTTTTTTTCTGTTTGAAATAGCTACGGCGCACATGACGTTGTGTTTATCTTCAGGAGAAAAAACGGAGCTAGCTGTTTTTTGTTGGATTGTCTTGCGTTTGTGCATTGGTAGCAAACATAAAAGGGAACATATCTGCCGCTGGTATCTTTGATCGCACCACACGCAGCTGTGCATTACAGTTCCAGGGGACCCATAGGTGCTACAGTTGTGATTTCTGAACCCTGTCAACCCACCAAGTAGTGAATGAGTAAGTTCACTTCGTAACGAAAATCTCGCTAGCACAGCTGATGTGCAACCGGTGAACAGCGTAACAGCGCATGTCCACGATATTATGATTGATGGACAGCGTCACGTCATCTTCTTTGCAAACTGACAAACCGACTCATCAGTTCCGGCAGCATCAAAATAAATACCAGTTGTTTTTTGTTTACTACGTATTGTTGGCGTAAGGCTCCGCGTCGTCTGAGTGCTGTGTAATAAGAAACTCGGGTAATTGACTACTGCATAGTAGAATGATTATATTGCTTTTTTATGTTACGGATCAATTTCGAAATGAATCAAGAAGAAGTGTGACATGAAACATGAGACTGAATCGAGGTGTTGCTGCTGGAGGGTTCTTGTCGTTTAGTAGAGAATCAGTGGAAAATGGGAGCACAATATTACGTGGAAGAAATTTATTTACCTTCCAAAGTTTTGGGAACAAATCGAAAGCGCTGTTAAAGCGGTGATTTCTGATAGAAGGAGAAAGCCGTTCAGATATTTTTCGATGAAAACGACTCATTGTTGCAAATTCTTCAAAAATGCTGTATAGAATGTGTAAGAAGTTAGATTAATTTTGTTCCTTTTTATTTTCTTCTTTTGTCCCTTACTGTTTCTTAAATGTCTACCTCCAATAATTAAAATCTAATACTTATTTTTAATTGCTTTAATATTTGGGATTCCGACCATGCGTGTTCACTTTTTGCCGGAGATTAGGAATTAACATTTTTTCTCTTCCCATTTACCCTCCCGCACACCCCTTCTCGCCTGTACTCGGGTAGTAGCAATTTTTTTGCAGGTTCGTGTGCTTGAGAATTATGGCGAGTTTGAGACTTCAGATGGCAACCTTGTTATGCTACAGGTCAACTCCACAGTAAGTTGCTTTGAAATGTCGGCTTTTTTGTGATATGATACATGTACTTTCATTGGGTACATACCCATAATGTTAAAGCTTTATTTTCGAACAACCTCTATCTGATTTCAGCACTCGTTACCACGACATGATTGTGAAATGCTGATCAGACAAGGTATTCTGGAGATCGCCAACTAGAACAAAGTGTCGACACTGTGTTATGGCCAAAGAGTTTTGTACTTGTGCAGTATCCATGCAATTCCTTCATGCACGCTTCTGAGCCGTGTACTTTTCATTTTTCACCGTATTGAGATGTAGATCATAGGTGCGTTGCAGAAATTGATACTCTTTTAATGTGAGGAATGTCGCGTCCTGAAAGCATTGATAAAAATCGACGTAAGGATCGCGTTTGAAGTTCAAACAGTAGTGACCTACTTTCGGATGCTTGTTGCTGTGAAGGGTTGTGAGGTGCTCGGTGGTTGGATGATGTGGATTCGCGACGGCGCTCATTTCCAAGAGATGTGCTAAATTTTATCATTGCTTGATACAGAGGAAATAAGGTTCTAGTTATATCTTAAAGTAGGTGTGTGAACTAGTTAACCAACCGTCGAGGATTTTCTGAATTTCCTTGACTTTCTACCGCCACTGGATGTGCGTCTTCTGAGTCAACGCTCTTGTTTTTCTTTAGCGATGCTCGTGGGCTGGAGGAAGTTCGTCTCCTATATAGCGCACATCATACATAAATTTTATAATTGAACAATAATATCGGGTCACTCATTACTCACACAACATTTGTTGAGATTACGCAAATACAGTTATGCATTTCTCGACTGTAAACCATTTTGCGTTTTTTTTTTTTTTTTTTTTTTGCAGTTTGGACAATATTTTACTCAATAACTTATGAATCCAGTAGGTAAAAAGCAGTTATTCACATGAAATGTTATCACACAATATGACTACTCGGTGCGGGAAAGATTACTGTCTGCGTTTTGCAAGGACTGAAATATGTAGGATGAATAGGTGGTAGTCTAACAGTTCTGTTCTAAGCAAGTTTTTAGAACAATATAAGAACAAGTACTTCATATCCTAAATTCTATACATATTCTTGCTAATCACTGGGTGAAATAACGAACGAAGGCATCAATTCGGTGCTGCTGCTTGTAACCATAATTGACTTCGTCTCGGGCATTTCAAAGGAAACTTTTGGGGAGTCCTAAATGTGGTAAGAAGTAGCGCATACTTCCTTCCTCTAGATGAAATAATACATATAGCTCATTCCAACATGCTTTGGATTTCTGAAATTGGTCAGACCTCATCCTATTGCTGGGGTCCTAACTTTCCAACATGCGCTTTTTCACACCCTATAACGTTGTTTCTGAATCCGTGCTTCTCAATCCGCTGCGACATCTTGCTAGCTCTCTTAGCCACAGAATAATTGGATCAGAATAGTTTTGGACTACGGCTCATTAGATCAGATGTCACTTATTCGGAAATTCCTTCTGGATAACTGCGCCATATTTGAAGCTGACATACGGGTAAATCCTGGCTTTCGGAAGGTACAATTTTTCAATCATCTTCGGGTGTAGTTTGTTGCATCCAAGTAACGGTGACTATTGGCGGCATTTCTACCAATGTTCCGAAGAAATGCCTACCCTACCAACCTGGTAGTAGTCTATTAATCTGTCATGGCTATTACGGGTGACGAAGAATAGAGGTCTGACTTCGGAAAGTGAGCCTTAGAAACGACTTCCACATGCATGCGTGACTTATCCACTCTTAAGCAAAGAGATAGCGAATTAGAAAATACTTTTTTTTGGGATGGTCATCCCAATGAGGTAACCGCTCTTTTCCAGAGAGTAAGATGGAGGGCGATTGTAATTGGTGCCAGCATCCGCGGTAATCATAGCCCCACTAGTGCAAATCGTCATTGAAGCGGTTAGAAAGTTCTTATTTGGGTCTCAGCTGCATGCAGTGGTTCGCCTTTGGCTCTCGAAGTCTTTATTTATCCGCCGTCCATATGGGAATAGTAATATTTCAAATTTACCATGTACTGCACACAAAACTGGATTGCAATCTCGTACTGGGGCTATTGCGTTGGTAAAAATTAGGCTAAGTGAATGCGAGTCCAAGAGCTACAATTTGTTGAATGCAACCTCGCATCAATTCCATCTGAGGAAATAAAAGATGTCCTCCATTGATCTTACCACCCCCGACCTATAATTTCAGGTCAAAGATACAGCTCTGCAGTAAAGTTTTTACATTACTGCAGCGATACATATTATCTATGGTTTCTGAACGAACAAAACACTCCCTCACTGCACCCACTGACTCTTGTTTTTTAGAGACGACTCCAACGTTGTGTACACCCTAGACTGCGATCCATCATAGAATCTGGTCTTGATTAATTGACGGCAGGTTCGGCTGATATCATCGATATTGTGAAATATGCCTTCAACAACTGTTTATGAAGACCGAACTCACTTTGAGACGGCTCCAACATTGGGTTCAGATTCTCGTTTCAAGCGGTGCTCGAGTTCTCTGGACTTATCCGATAGTTTCCGTTGGGGACTGGTGGAAGAACTCTCTCGACGATGACTATCCTTAGAAGAGTGTCGCTCGGATCGGCTGGCAATGGGTGCCGGTGCCTTTGACATTGATGACGTCGATGCTTTTGAGGTAGTTGGCTGATCAAATGAATTGTAGCCATGGGACATCCGTCCTACTTCTGGCGTAACTGCCTTTTGGGCCGGCTGGGTGTTTGTTGTGCGATCCTGGAGTGGCCTCTTACTGAAGACATCCAGAATGTGTGGAAGAAATGTGAAAATTCCGTACCTTTCGCGGTGATTCCGACTGCCCTCGCTTTTGTTGACCGACTTTTGCTGGTGTGAGTTCTGTTGTTTCATCTACTGACTCCAGTTTAATGAGAGGCTCATGCAGGTCGCTTGTTGGTTCAGTTTCATATTTCCTGTAGTTAGTGGTCTTACTGTTTCCGTGAAATCGAAACTTTATAGAAAACCTACCGTAGTTTCATTGTTGTGCTGGCCTCATCATCATCAATTATTCCTGACTTCTGTAGACTCCATTGGACATGAAATCCTTTCTGCTTCGGTGACTTCTTCGGTTTATTTTCATCGTATTGGCCTTTGTACTGGAACAAGAGGAGGTCAGGAGTTGGGTTGTACGCATAGTTCAATGCACAAATGTTAGTATCCGGTTCCACACAAGAGTGATCATGTTGCCTGCAAACTTCCCTCTACCATCTAGTGAGGGCATGATTTAGTGTGGATAGAGTTACAGTGAGTTTTTGAGAACATCAGTTGTATGTACCTCACACAACCATGTGTCGTACTTTGTTGTTACTTACGCTTCACACCAGTATTCCTAAGGACGTTCAAAGCACCCTTCCCCCTCGAAATCGCCCCTGAGATGTCCATATGGAAGGATTCTGCAGGAGCTCCTAATCGCAACGGTGTACGTGATTCCATGCAAAACTGCCGAAAAACCCATTTCCGGGCCCAAACTTTGTGGGAGCCTGGAGGCGGAGTCAACGCTGTTCCACCGGGTTTCTGAACCATGCATTTCTTTGCTGATCACACATGGTGCACACTATCTATCCTGTTAAGGAGTGGATGATGAGGAACTCTCACAAGAAGTATAAATTTTCTCAAAAAGTGCAGGGAATGATTTACTATTACAGAAGCAGCATCTTCTCGCATTGGCCTCACCCACATGTTCTCCAAGAATAGGGGCTCGAAAGCGGCTTTTCCGACAGTTTCGCACGGGACGAAATATACGTGATTGGGACCACTGCCTCACTTTTCTTAATCGTGGAACTATTAGGTTGGTGCGAAATTAATTGCCGTTTTGGGGTATGCACGAATAAACTTTTCTCTTCTGTGGAACTTGAGCAATTTCAAGTCAATTTCTGTGACTTTCTGGTAAGTCTTTTCCTCCTCTTTCAAATGCCGCTTGAACATTCTGGTTAGCTCTTCTCAGCACCTTTTTGTGAAGCCGTGTACAAATGATGAAGCAACGCGACTTTTGGGTGATCATGGTTAATGACCTCAAACTCTATCACTTTTCACCGGAGGTATCCGATAATCTTGTATTTATTTTGGCTCGCAATCACCTTTTTAACGGAGAGTGAGCTACTGGTTTGCAAATTTTCTTCCAGCGATTTTGAACCCCAAGGCAACCATGGCCATGATAACAGGTTACTCAAATATTAGGGACAGTTGTGCGACTTAAATCGTAGAGAGTAGGGATGGATTCTCACTATACTACAGTTTGGAAACATTTCAATTCAACCGACAGGGTAAGAAAGGTGTGGACGTGAACACTACACCATCTTACTGATGGCCAGCGTCTCGCCCGCAGTGACATCCTTTCTAACTTATTTTTTCGCTACAAAAACGAGCTTTTTCTGGACGATATGTATATGCTGTAAATATAGCACGGTTTCTGTACGAAAACAAGAAATGCGGTTGGGTACGGGTAGAGACGTTTTCCCACTCGTATATTTTCCTAAACCAGATCTTCACACTAGGGAGGTTGCGTTAATTGACTACAGCCCGCTCCAACCTAGTCAATCGTTGACAGCAGAGTCCCAGTACTGTAATTTCGAGTTGATGTCCGAAAATCTGCTGTAGATGTAGTTGGTAGTGATGAACAGAATCAAGTTTTCCCCTGCTGGAGGGCAGCGCTAAGCCCGTCACTCGAAAACTCACCCGGCAAAAACTGGCGCAGGTAGGCATCGAGGTTCTCGCATAATTCTCTTATTCCTCAGACCTTTCGCTTACTGAATATCACTTTTTCCGAGCTCCAGATGCAAACATGCGACAGCAGCAGACTGCTGTGCTAGACCATGTCGAAATCGCTTCCCAAAAGTTTTTAGATTTTTGCGATCTCAGTTTGCATTGTAAAGGCACATCAGTACAACTATGTATTGTAGAAAGATGTAGCAAATTCAATGAGCATTAAACTGTTGAAGGATGTTGTGTTTAAGTAGTGTTATAACACTTTGAACCGGAGTCTTCGTTTCGGCAATTAATTTCGAACCAACCTAGTAGTAAATTTTCTTAATATGGAAATAAGCCTGCGTTAGCTACAAGGTAACGACTTGATTTACATCTAAGTTACTGAAAATCCATCCATGGCGCTAAGGAGGGCTTGTGGAATTGCCTCCTAAGGCTTGAGGTAGACAGAATATTTGAGTTTTACATACCTGTTGAAAACCTCCTCCCCAGCTAGTTGTCCTCCACAAGCCGTTCTCCTTGGCAAGTCTGACTCGCTCACTACAGCGCTCGAAGGCGCTCTCTCGCCTTCGTCGGAGGTCTTCAATTTTCTAAAGAACAAAACAAGTTTAAACAATGCTTGTATATATGTTATGGAGCGTTTCACGTTTTGCCAGTCGCAGAACCCGCACTTTTATGATTTTGTGGAGTGGAACACTCTGAAGTGAAGTCGAGCGAACGCCACCTCACCCAAACAACAGCTGTCACTGTGGAATTTCTTTTCTTTGTGGAGCAGTTAATTTGAACAGGGTATACTTCGAGCGCAGAAGTTCTAAAATTATGACTCTTCCTGTCACGAAGAAGTTCTAATTTTTGTCGGCACTTATTCAAAAGATGATGGTAAACACAGTAAATCACATGGAGCCTGGATTTTTTTCGGTGCTCCTCGTGATTCTTTGCATTCCAGAGGGTGGACTGCTGTTGGGTCCACAACGATGTCACGGGTTGGAAGTATACGATGTTGTTGTGCAAGAGGCAATTGGTGTAACGAAAGATCAGGCTTGATTAGCTTGATTACCTTGAAATGTTACTCCACTAAAATAGAGGCAGCTCACCTAACAAAACAAACTGCCTCACTATTGGAAATGAAATTGTTCACTTTGATCAGAGGCCCTAGTTTCGTTGCCTCTTAATGAATCTGAAGCCTGCCAGAGGTTGCAAGGTGCAAGACTTGACGTCTGATTTGTTCTCAAGCCACTACATACATATAAGTCGTGTAGCTATGTGGGTAAGCTGCTGTGCCAGGATTCGTTAACGTGAAACCCACCGAAACTAGTAGGCTAGCAAATCAACAGTCACGTCCTTAGTCTCCTTACACTACGTATTGTATCGGGTAACCAGTCGCGGCAAACATTCTGATTTGCCCTGTTAAGGCTTCTTGAATCCCAGACCTGGTGGGACACCAAGAATAAAAGAGCCTGCTTATTCCATACATATACTCAGACACCGCGACGGAATTTCCGCAGTAAAATACCGGAATTTCTGCCGGTGACGTGCCGTGAATCTCTTCCTGCTGTTGTTTTCCCGAAAGCGGTCTTATTTTTCTGCGGAATTTCTGGCACTTTGTCTGAGTAAGGGACAGATTTCCCCTATATAAAAAACGGTATCCAAAGAAAAACATTTCGGCTTACATATTTTGAGATGTTCACTAACAGTATTTCGGGATGTACTGTGGAACTGAGGAGCCTTACCGTGTTGCATAGGTAATTCGTATGGAACTGTTTAAGTTTTCCAGTGACAGTGCAAGGTTTTTCGCCGTTCTAAAATGGGTGAGTTCTTCTAGTAAAAAATGGTATACTTTGTCTAGTGGTGGAGAGAACAAGATCTTTCACATTTTTTTTTTGAAAAACTCGTCTACTCTGGATGAGCAGGATGGTCAAAACCTTCCCGAGAACGTTCATGAATCACACCACAGGTCCATCGGAGTGGACGAAGTGTTTTCATTGGATGGAATAGGTACATAATTAGGGCTTTGGCGAAGATTAGCAAGTGACCCGAAACCGTGGCCACGTCAAGACTTCTGGGACAGGATTCGTAAGCTTTCTCGGGAAGGTTTTGAGCATCTCGCTCGTAGACGAGTTTTCCTTGCAAAATGAGAAATATTTTGCAATCTTCATTCTGCGTGTTATCTTCGACCGAAATGAATTGCTCGGAAAAGGTATACCAATCTTCTCTAGGTGAACTCGTCCATTTCACGACGGCGGTTAGACGGGAACATTCCCAGAGATGTTCATGGATACCGCCACTCGCTTCTTTCAGGAACCCATTGGTAGAAATAGCAATGTGTTCAAATGCTACTGTGAAGCATCTGCTCTTGTGTGGGAGCGCTGCGTTCAGCTCAAGCAGCAATTTTTATCTTGTACCCGAACAAATTGAACAGCATTTGATAGATTTCTTGTGTGCGCTGCTGTTCCAGCCTGCTATTTTCTCTGTCCAAGTGTTGAGCGCATGTCTTGCATGCGAATAAAAATGAACACGACATCTTACCGAGATGTACATGCTGCAGCGGATCACCGCTGAGAATAAGTACGTCTGGAACGTGGCCAAAGCGAGCAGCAAAGTGGCGAGCCACATTCGCTCAACGAAATTATTGAACTGAAACACCTAAAAGTTTGAGAGTGCAACAAAACCAACAAAATGAAGAACTCACCGTGAATGGCCTTCTTTGTATATACAGATCGCCGTAGAAATAGGAAACGGCATACAGGCAGAAGTATCCTACTGAGAATAGAAGAAAAATGCCTTGAATAAGAATATGTGGGAGCAAAAGACTTGATGTATCGGAGAGAATTCCACAGAAGAGAAGAAATACCTGCAAAAATACGAAAGTGTAAGCAACCAAAATAATGAGGGTAAGAAAATTGGTTTTTCATGGGTATAATTTGTACAGATGTGAAGGAAGAACTTTGATTTGTTGTGTAAAATGAATTGCTCGGAGATGTGTCAGTTGGTGTGCAACAATTGTACCCCAAAAGTACTTCCAAAGTACCCGATCATGAATCTCTTGACATCAATAAAATCTCAGCATTGGACGTCAGCTCTAAAGTTAGTTCTTAGCCTAATGGGCAATAATAATAAAAAGGAAAGGAACTACTTGGCCTAAGAGGTGATTGGATGTGTAAATGGGTATTAAAACGAAAAAAAAGGGAGTGGGGGAAACAGGAAAGAAACAGAAGCATTAATTACCAATCGCTGTTTTATCGCTGTTTGTGCCTCAAAAGGTGCTAAACCCAGTGGGATTCCGTCGGCTTCAAAAAAAAAATCACAGTTGAGGGCAACTTATACTGGATGCGTGCGTTTGACGCATTGACCAGTACTCATGTAAAATTCTCCATTGATGCATGCGTGCGTCTGACGCGATACTGACGCACGTGCTAGAATCGCTATTTGCTACTGCCCTAATAGCTACCTAGAGCTAGTTGACTTTGAAAATGTTATTTGTTTTTCCAACCAAGCCGGGAACAGACAACAACCACTTATTTCTTCCAGCTAACTTTTTCTCCCAATTTCAGCAAGCGATAGTGCTTGTCTGAAGAATTTTGGCGCACCATGTACGTACATACCAAGATTGATAAATTACTCGTCTAGTTGCATAAAAAGTCAAAAATTTCCGAACTTATAACAAAAATGGTGTAGTTGCTGAAGAAGACTTACAGAAAAGAGAATGCAAATCATCATAATTATCACAATGTAGTCGAATATTAATGTGACATTGAAGTGACTGAATTGAAATATCAAGCAGTCGCGAAGTATGCTGAAATTAGAGAAATTAATGATAATGATCGTACACGCAAGGGAGGCAACGGTACAATCCACACA
>KN730179.1:0-10425 GCA_000816745.1 Ancylostoma duodenale | reverse complement strand
CTTCTCGTTGGCCAAGTTCTTGCAGATCAAGCGAAGCAAAATCGAAAGAAAAAAAAAGCAAGAAATTCTTCACAGTGCGCCGCATTGAGGAAATCCTCTGGTCGGACGAGAAAGTTTTCACCGTTGAAGTGGCTAAAAAGTCTTAGAATCACCACCAACTCATTAGCCCGGCTCTCAAGAACAATCGCAAGCGGAAAATTGCCACAAGAAGCTCGGAAGCTTAATGGTTTGAGGCGGTACCAGTGCAACACCTCTGAATTTTGACGATAAAAACGTGAAAATTAATGCAAAAGTCCACCAAGAAGAGATTTTAGAGAGAGCTGTGGTGCTCTGGAAGCAAGAACATCTCAATTTTATCCTTCAACAAGACTGGGCTCCATCCCATGGAGCCAAAACAACGATCCCCTTCCTGGAGACCAAAATCGGCTCTTTTTTGGCGACGGCTTTGTGGCCTGCCAATAGCCCGGATCTGAACCCATTGGATTTTTCGGTCTGCGGTTCTATGAAAGGGCAATTAAGGAGTCAAAATGTGAAAAACCTGGTGGTTTTCCGAGGAGGATTGATCAAAATTTGGAACGATCTAGACGTTAACTACCTGCGCCGCACCATCGAATTCATGAAGAAACGAATCGATGCCTGCATCAAAGCTGAAGGCGGACACTTTAAAAATTCTTTGTAATTATGAAATGTTGTGCATTGTTGTTGTATAAGAACAAATTTCTCCAAATGTTTGTTGGCGGAGAATAAAATTAGAACGATTTCTATGGCGCATGTATTTTTTTGCCACCCTGTAGGTCCTTCAAACACTGCTACGCTTTTCTTAGTTCAATTTCAATGCATGAAACCTTCCAGAGAGCTCTTTTTAACACATGAGATATGCTGTTCCATATTTCCAGGCAGATATTAGTTGCTGGGTGCCAGTATTAGTATATTTATGAGGAAAATTTTCTAAAAATTGCTCATGCACATTTCTCCAACAGCGAAGCCGTTGCACCAGAGCTCACATATGGTGTAACTACTGTTCTAATACAAAGAATGAGTTTTGGGCTGTATTGCTCGCGGTAGTACCTCAAAATTCAAAAAACAAAAAAACTGAAAGCGAGATTTTTGGTAATTGTCAATTGTTTACGACTCCTAACTCCAGCCGATATCTTTACCTGTAGCCTAAAAGAGCTTGCTTTGCTCTATAAGTGCGTAACTATCGATGTCATACTACACAGGATGCCATACTATGTCCAAAGAAAATTACGTGGTTTTGAAAAAAAAAGTGCACCATTCTTTTCACACCAACCTAATGTGAGTTATCGGCATTCCAACTGAATGAAGCACTGAAAGATGTTTTGAAAGAAAATGTGAGAGATCTCTATGCCTTTAACATTAGCCCTCATCCCCCAATATCATTCCTTTCACACGGTGATGTCATCAGATACCATCACCAGAAAGTGTTATGACATTTTCGCCCTGCTTGCAAAGGAGAGGAATGTCTGATATGACAGAAGCGACGCAATACCGCAGTGTTTTTCACTTCTCTTTTTGTAGGGAGCCGCACCCACCTTTTTCAATAATTCTCGTGTGTTGTCTAATTCTGGAAATGGGTGGGAAACGCGAGAGGCTTAACTTTCATATGACTCCATATATGACCGATTTATTCAGTAATGATTCATAAGAAGATTAAAAGCCATTCGCCACCCTTTCCCTCTTCTAGTGCACTGTCGTCTGGATTTTAAAGACTGCAGTTAGGTAAGTGGATGAAAGTTCGAGACTAGCAATTGGCGAATAGTTGAAATGAAGGAAACGATTTAACCAGTACCTTATCGTGTTTATACGAGGGGGGGGGGGTGGAATTAGTTATTGGACATCATCTGCTGGCTTACTGCTCTGATGTAGTGACACGTTATTTGCCGTGTCAGGTATCAATTAAAAGCAGTGTGCCACCTCATTTCGTGGGTTTTAGATATCAACAGACTAGACCTTCTCGTCGTGCTGATTCCAATGATGGACGTCACAATAAACAAAACTGACGAAAACTCCATTTTTGGAGTGTCCGAAAGTGCAGTTCACCGACCACTAGGGCGGACTGGTGCGTGACTGTGCTGGCTGCCCACCATGACTGCAGCGATGGCCAACATGTCTTTACGCGTCCGGTGGATAAGATCAACGGCTCCACGCGTCCACTCGTTGTATAAGCGTACTTGTACAATAACTTGAGCCTCCTCCATTGTATTTGACTACGCAGTAGCCTTTATTTAAAGAAAGCCTGTTCGAAGGATTTGACAAGAGGAGACTCTTTACTAAATATTCTGTTTCGAAACTGATGTGTAGACGTAAAATTCTCTACTTATTCATTTGAAGATAAAGTACTTATCACTTGTGGTTGTGTGAGTAAGCAGTTTTTCTAGAGTGACTTGTGCACTCTTATCAGAATCGTCGCTTACTAATCTCATGCATTCACTTTGTCAGTGAAATGAGGTCTGGTTCAGTTACAGACTTTTGCTTATTTCGAATAAGCAATGGCTTGAAAATCTGCGTTAGCGAACAGGATGAAGGTACAGCTAAAGCAGTGGCGAGAATTCCGTTGTAGTCTATGAATTGTTATACAATTATCAATTAATAACAAGTTATGGCAACCTGAGACTTTATTTTGAGACAACAAAAATTTGTGAGAGTGGTAGCATATTTTAAGCAGTAAATATGCACAGGTCTTTTCATTGCCTATTTCCCTGGTCTCGCCTACAATCATTTACTAACATATTCCAGCGACGAGTCACTAATGGGTCTGGGCTTACAGTTAGATGAACTCCATTGGTGGGTTGACTACAAGAAGAAAAGGGGAGTGATCACGCAGAGGTGTGGGAACATGTGACTTACCACACCAACAACAGAGGCAGAAGATGTTCCGGTCCTTTTGTTCGTATTATGTTCCAGTCTGTGTGACATGACGCGGGATGTAATTCCATTTTTATCGTTGTGGGCTTATATTCCTAACGTTGTCGGCTCTGGTTTCTTTGATAATCTTATGGGAAGCGTGAACCGTGCTATGAGCTTATTCTAACTTTCATCGTTATAGGAATGCGTTGGTATGTTGTAGAATCATTGGTTATATTTCGATATTGTGAACACTTATGAACGTATAAGTCGCATATGCATATGCATCATAAATGCGATTACATATCAGTAGGGTGGTACCAATGATTGAAGAAAATCCAATAACTGACGTACATAGATCGCATAACAGGAGTTTGAACCAGCTGTTATTTCTGAAACGTGCATAGGTTAAGCATACGTATAGAAATGAACAAAGTTCTCGCGCGAATACATTATAACTGAAAATATTTGGTAGAAATCCTCACATTGATACCTGGTGGAATTATATAGAGAGCTGACGTCAGATATGATGGATATCTATCAAGAGAGCCCTACATTTCCACTACGACGACGATTCCATCGGCGAGCGGCGCGGTCGCTAAGCGTGTTTTCGAGACAGGAAAGAAAGAAAAGGAGTTATCGGCACTTCCACTGAACAAGACATCGAGAGCAGTTTCGAGGGCAAGGACTTTTATAATTCAAGCTGTGCGTTACAAAAATTTCAAGTTTTGTCAATGCGTTAATCTGCTCCATCCATCACAAGAAAGGTTGCCGTTACGCGTTAATGCGTTGATCTGATAATACATTATTTCATCAGAATCGCGAAACATACTGAATAAAATAACAACTCCACCGACGCTACGAGCTTTGTGACCTGTAAGATTGAAGTAAGCTGTGTGAAGAGAGCCGGATGTTAAAGCTAGCAGCCGTCGAAATCGTCGACTCTGAGTTGGACCGCTAATAGTGGAATTTCCCGTACGTTTCGCGCTGTATTATTATTGGATATGAGTTCTAGGTCCTCTAGGTAAAACCACAAAATCCCACAAAATATCGAATACGCGGATCTGAGCGGGTGCTGCCTTTAAATATTAGGTTGGCGTGAAAGCAATGTCCGAAATTTCCGTCTTTTTTGTCTTTATTGCAATTTTATTAAAAAAATGTACTCATTCAGCAATATAATCATCATTGTTAGCTATGACAATGCTCCACTTATTGGGCAGGATACTGATTCCCTTCTCTCACCAGAAATGCGGGGTCTGGGAGTCGAAGAACTCAACAACCGCCGTTTTGGCATCATCAAATCTAGCAAAGGATTTATCAGAAGGGAAAGCCTCAAGAGGATAGAACAAATGATATATGGGGCTGGGTCAGGGAAGCAGACTTGGTGAGGTATGGTGTACCATCTCAGCTCGGCTTGTTTGGACTGCGTCTCGATGGCAATGTGAGACCGGGAGTTGGCATGGAGGAGATGTACCGAGGTCCTTCTGCGCCGCTTTTCTCGGAAGGCATTGGCTAGTTCCTGGAGCTGATTGGCGTATGTGGAAGCGGTGGCCGTCATGGCTTGTGGGAGCAGCTCAGAGTACAGCATTCCCTTAGCATCCCAGAAGCAGCAAGGGAGGACCTTCTTACGGTGGAGATCGAGTTTGGGCTGTGTTGGCGGCACTTCTACTAGCAGGAATCATACGGCGCGGACGACGGTGAAGTCGTAGAAGATCCAACTTTTCCTCATATCCCCTATATAATAATTCGCTAGCTCCCCCTCCCCTCTGTGTATTTTGACCGTGTCGATTCATGACTGGGCTGTTATTGGCTAGTGCCCCTTTCGCGTTCACGCCCATCCTTTTGACCGGCTGTAAACAACAAGCTGAATTCTGATCTATGTATTAGTGGTGCGGGCCCAGCGCGGTGCGAAAGTGACCGCATGCCTCTTGTAGAATTACGGGCGCATTCAATGTAGAGCACTTTTCAACCATAATTGAAAGTGTTTAAGGAGTAAATCGGAAGGATGAAGAGCAAATAAGATTGGTCAGAGCTTTTTGTCGAGGAATGAGATATCCTGCTCGATTACGAAAACTGCTGCCTGTCACAACAGGAAAAGTCACCCAAAAGCTCAGCAAAAAGCACTATCGAGAAAACTAACTAACTACCAAGAAAACCCTAAAGGGAAACCACAAATGAAAGAGTTTTGAGCAAACTCCCTTCTGTTTCACATGTAAATAGTCGTCTTATTATAAACACGACCAGAGTTAACAGCTCAAGCGGTTAAGACGGTTTCGTCTTAGGTTTATTTGGCCCAAAAGTAACGTGGCACACAGGTCCGACAGAAAGCACCGCGAAGCTGTGTTTTGGTTCGGGATTTAAATTCTTTCTTGGGTTCATTTGGCTCAAAAGTAACGTAGCACACGGTTCGAGAGAAAGCGCCGCGAAGCGGCGCTTTGGCTCGGTAACCAGATATTCCAGTCACTGCTTGTGGCGCGGGCGGAGGACGAGAGACTGACAGATGGTCAGGCCCTAACTGAAGTTATGAGAAAAATGAAGGAGATCCAAAAAGGCTATACAATTTTGTCCGATACTATATGTGCAAACGAGGCAGAACTTCTGTAACAATTTTTGTAACCTTTATATAACAACTTTCCCAATGATTAACTTCGACTTGTCCAGGTGATCTAGGATTACAAGAAGAGTATGAACTCATCGGCTGCTCTCGTATTGTCTTCGCCGTGCTTATTTCAACTTCAGATACATTGAAATTGCTTTAATGGTGTTGCTTCAGCGTCGATTGTCAGGCATTGTGCCTACTAGCCACGAGGCGAGCGCGAGGGAACTCCTGCTGCGAGAACGATGTGGCAGCCGTTGAATCGTGAAATAAGTGCCTAGAAAATAAAAAAAGTTGTATTTTACGATTTCTCAAGGGACTTCAAAATTTTCCGCAAAACCATGCTATGAATCTGCGGTTCTCAAACGCGCACATGTTTCTTGGTCACTTTAGGAAATTTTGTGTTTTTGTACGATCATACGCACTGTTTCTAACTAACATTGCATCAAGCGATTCCCATTCAGTTTCTGACTCTTTAACGTAATGGTCCATGGTTTTTCATCAAAACTTTAAATCGTTACATCATCGGAGAAATGGCCATTATGAGTGAATGCGTTGATTCTTTACATTAATATCATAGAGACAGCAAGGATCCCTCTGCCTGTTACAGAAAAAGGCCCCCACTAGAGGGTGGGCCAAAAAAAAAAACGGTAACAACCCGTGTTATGCTTTCAAAGGAGCATGTCCTGCCTTGAAGTCATGTTTGATTGGTGGACCGTCTCCGGACGTTTTACCTGGACGCTGCTCCAGAACTCAAGTTTCGTCTGGTTCGACTAAGGAAACAATAAATTTGAGGACCCACTGGTTCTGCCGAGTGGCTATTCAATTGTCCAGACTCAGTAGAATGTATTGGTAGGTTTTCGCGGTACCCGAGACATAGGCTTGCTGAATACCTCTCAGAAATTGGGAACTTTAAAAATAGGAAATCAATTATCACCCAATCACTTGCGCGCCGAGGCCAGCGACTTCATATGATGTGTCAGGGTCTGATTCCTAGCACATGGGGGATGTTTCTAGATGTTTTCTTGTATTATATTCGTTGGCAGTTAGGAAACACAAATCATCTGGCAATGCTCCAAGTTGCTTCGAGAAACATCTTCTGGTTGCTCTTTTCTTACTGCATTTTTAGCCCACCCTGTATTATATCCTTTGGATATCGAAAGCTGCCATTATTATAGTGAAAAGTGGGCTGACGATTCTTGCCTACGCGCCAGAGGCAGGGATGCCTGATATCAGAGGAGCGGTGCAATTCGCTGCATGTCACAGTGTTTTCGAGATCACTTTTCCGTTGACAGCCACACCCATCTTTTTTCAGGAATTGCACCTGTGTCGTCTACTTCTGGAATGAAGAAGAGCGAGATTGTCAATGACTCAGTGAACGAGCCATTTTCTCAATATTGATCCATAAGAAAATTAAAAGTCAATCCACACCCTTTGGCTTTTCCACTGCTTTGCTTCCTAGAATTCAAGACAACTATTAGCCTGTCGCAGGTTGTCTCACCACACAAGGTTACGTAAAATTTCACTTTCCTTTTCATTTTATTGCTGATGTAAATCGCCTCCCTTCGCCATGCTTTTTCTCGGACTCATGCGCAACTTTACTTGTAAGCAAATTGAACTAAAAAAAAAAACTTTGCTGGGCTTCGTGTGTATGACACAGAATGGCTTCTTCTTTGTTATTTTTCTCATGATATGTGTTTAACCCGAGTTTATCCTATTTTGGAATATGAAACTCCGAATCCGCGAACCGTACTCCGAACTCATCAGCTTTTACTAGGGCAGGGCTTGTTCACAGTTGCACCTGAGCAACAGCAAGGTCTTTTATTCAAGTACAGCAAGATATGAAGCTGCTAATATCAGATGATAAGATGGGAATGCTGGAAGAGCGACAATACCACACCTCAATCAAAACCATATACACAAAATCCACAAACTAGTGCCTATCGTCACTGACTCTTCCTCATCTTCTTTGCAGTGTGCCATAGTGCAAGTCCGTTTGCTCGAATTTTTTTCCAATGTGATTTTTGAGCTTTTTCTTCGGCAAAAACGTTCGTTTCAGTCCTAAATGTTAGACTGTTCCAGAGGAAATGACGCACATTTTTTTCAGAACTACGTATATAATTTTAGATGGACACACGGTATGACATCCACATATGGTTACTCGCTTATAGATCAAAGCTAGCTATTCTGTGCCGTACGTATAAAAGATGTTGAGTGGAGCTAGAGTTCACAATGAAATTGAAATTTCCCAAAATTTTCTGAGTTCTGAGGGTTGTGCTCCTTTTAGAAGCAATTTTCACCGTTGTTCCTAGGATTGTGAATAGATGATGGTATTTGAAAGGAGATCCTAGAACAATACCTGCCCTCCCCCCAATCCCCAAAAAAATTCGCTAGCAGTCTGCTAGGAAAATGGTCGAGATGCTCAAAAGCACACTTTCTGCGCCACATGCTCATTTTGGCCTGAATTTGGTTCCGAGATTTGGCTTACATTTCGATAACGTTTCAAGGATATTTCTGCAGATTCTCGCAGCTCCAGAATACTTTTTCCCGCAAGAATACATCGCATTTTTGCCAAATACGACGCTATAGAAAATGAGGTCACCTTGTTCTTCGCTTCTAAGTTTCCCGAGTTCTAGCTACAGGACGTCTGGGAGCTTCTCATACAATAAGTGATGAACTTTGCTTATCGAAGGGATTACGAATATCTCTGCTGAGGAAAAAATATATAACACAAAAACGTGTCAATTTTATACCTACTAGGGCTTACGTCATGTTAGAGACCGCATCTCCTCAACAGCTGTTCCGGGTGTTCTACGGTAGTCCTCCACACTGATGTGATACTTTGTCTGAGTAATGGGACCTATATCAGTGGGGTATGTCACTGATAAGAGCTATCTTAATCACTAGTTACTTCAGAATTTAAGCGTTCACTTAGGTCATGGTTATCTCCAATTTATTATGACGAGCGTCTTCTCTATTTTCCCCTTGCTACTGTAATATTTACTCCATTCCTTTCACCACAATGTGATATTATCATGTTTCCTCAGTTTTACAGCTCTGCATAGATAATCAAAGAAATCTAAAGGAATCATAACTGCATAAACGTAGCTGCAATTTTGTTTTCGCGAATAAAAATGTCAGGATATGCGGAAGACAGTAGACCTCATTTCTTGAAAGAGTTTATTGGTTCAGGTGTTTAATTCGTGCTTTAAGACGAGTTAGGACGTAAGGAGGAAGTAGTTTGAGGCTGCGATATAGTCCCGGTTTGAAAATTTGTCATGATCTGCGGAGGAGTCGAAGTGGGGGCGGGGGAGGAAAAGCTCTATGTATATTCCCGAGCGTTGATAAAAGACTCGGATGTGGAAGACTATAGCAGGTGACTCCAAGACCCCCCAAGATTTAGTGCCTCCGAATAGCGAATTTTTCCTATCTTCCCAGTACTGTTGCCCTGCACTCCATCGTTCTTCTGTAGTGATGTCCAGGCCTCGCAATTGTGGTCTTCAATCTGGAAACTTCGATTTACCTGTGAAGTCCCTCTCCTTCCACAATGTGACTTGACATTATCACAGCTCTTTTGCACTTTGTGGATTTGTGAACGCCTGTAAAGTCTGACGAATCCGCTCCTGCGGAATGGAAATGAATTTCAGAGAATAAGTATTTAATGAAGCATTGTACAATACTGGTAGATTGTGACCGGATTCAAGTGTATGAAAAACGCTCACCCAGAAAATTACGGATCTTCCTTAAACGTACTCGTGTACCTTGATAATCTGATGAGTGAAATGAGGTGAAGCGATTGTAAGGTTATCCTCTTCGATTTGCCTATTTTCGTCCCAAATTGCAAATATTCTGTGCTGGACCTATTCTTTACGTTACAGTTCCTTGAACACCACGCCATTTCCATCGGGATGCTAACAAATTCTGTATCTAATCCTATTTTCATGATGTGCATAGAATTTTCCAACATAAATAGTGAACAGAAGCTTCTGCTTAGTTACCGAACACCGTAAAAGAATTTCGAAGTAAAACTGTGAAGCGCACTTGCCTTACCACTACTATAAAGAACACACTAAAGAGCGCAACCCTTTTGATATAAACCGTGACTCACCTCCTTAAACAAAGAGACCTCCATCCTCCCTACCTTCGTTCCCACCTCGGACATAAGGTTCGCGATAATCACGTTCCTTTCAAGTAAATCTCTGATGCAGTTATGAGGAGTGGCAAGATCGGTGCTGATCGTGGTTTGATAGGCTCATTTAAGGGGTTTGATCGAGATTCACACACCTAAAGCGAGGTCCAGCCTTCCCTAGTACATTAGCCTTGCGCAAGAATCGTTACGAAATGCTTCACAGTCTGACATTTTGCGGGATTTCCACTTTACTTTATTCTCTTGGCTTTTCATGGAATTTGAAAATTTTAAATTCAAAAGGGCCACACTATTTCATAGTTGCTATGGGCTTACAACAAGGTTTTTGTCCAACTACAGCGAAGTAAAAAACCTGAAAAAGGCAAGGTCACCGTGTGAACATCTAGATAAACTACGACAAATTCATGCACTTCAAAAATACATTCTTTGATTTCGAATCATTTTCCGAAAAGCTCGTTTTCAGTAACCCGATAATTATCGCATATCTCATTCCTTGTGTTTCCTACTACTAGTTGCAGGGTGAATGAAGAAGGAAGTCAAATGTGGGCTTTTGACAGCCTTTGTAGTGGCGATTATCGCTGCTGCAATCGCGGTTGTCGTGGTGTTCGTTTTGAAAAAGAAGGACGAAGGTGAGAGTTTGTAATAAATTTACGATTGAATAATATTTGTATATCAATTATTATGAACATTAAATGATATAGTATTGACAGACTGTTCTGTTTTTGCTTTGATCACTTACTGTAGTGAATTCTGAGGGCAATGTGTTAAGAAGAAAAGAAAAACGGAAAAGAAGACTGCAGAAAAACCGCCAAAGAAG
>KN730177.1:0-14764 GCA_000816745.1 Ancylostoma duodenale | reverse complement strand
TTCTGTAGCACTCCGTCGTCACAACAGGATTATTTTTTTCAGACAACCGTTCCGTAGCTTTCAAGACGACAACGAAGGTGGAGTTATGATGATGCAACCTTCCTTCACAGTTGGTTAAAATTATAATTCAACGTTTTTTTTTTTCAAATTCGCCGTTTTTCTCATCATTTCATGCCTCTCCCAATTGCACTGAATTATCATGAAAGAATTCTTCTGAAATGCCAGGAAAACGCACGGTTCGACCAATATATTATTTATTTATGGACAACTCATTGCAAAAAATGCTTAGCTCATAAAATATGCGCGTGAACATGCATGACGTTTGCAACAAAATGTCTTTCGAACAGAAAACACTACGTCGTCACGTCATCTTGCTTCCATTTACAGAAAACGTCGTTTATGTCACCTATGATGATGGGCGGACCTTATGGCGCTATGGGAATGCCAATGGGGTTTGTTTCCATTTATGAGCGATTCATTTTCCCCATTTTCAAAGTAAGTGTAGGTGGAATGAACTTAGCAGGCAATATTGACGTGCGATTCTGACATACATATAGGTACAACGTTATTAAATATGGTACGAGATAGTTACCATGAGTTATAGCTCTTTTGGCTTCCCAGACGAATTTATGCTCATAATTGAATTCATCATTAGGTTAACCAGAGAGTGTAAACATAATTTTTGTTTCCACGGAAATTCATGGGATGCCCTTTTTGAATGTGGTTCACTTTAAGAGAAACTAATATCTACCCGTCCGCTTATTTGTGAGATGTGTAGCACTTTTAAAGTTGAGGCAAACAAAAACTCGTCTTATTCTACCTGGATTCGCATTTTTCATGTAAGCATAGTTATTTTTAAGTTCGATTGCGGCAAAATTGTAAAATAGCTCCTGCAGTCTACATATTTACTACCGGTGTATATGGGCTGGGTTTGACAGTTTTGTGGAGCTCCATACGAAGCACAACACAAGCAGTCAGTTGAGCATTGTCCTTGGTGCTTGCCGTTGCATGTCACCTTGCAACGGCAACAAATGTTCTGGTAGTGCGCCCTGCAAAGACAATAAGCGGTGCTCAGATGCCTTGCGCAACGCCGAAGGTGCCGTAGCACTCCCTCGTGTGGCTGCAGTAGGTGATGCTGGTGCTGCAGCACTACCTAATAGTTGTAGCTCGCCGAACAACATGTCTCTGGTGTTCAAGTAGTTTGTTGTGTAGAAAAAAAATACTTGTTCTTATTAGAACGTATCAATGACTGTAAGTTAAAGGTTTCCTCTAACTTTGTTTTCAATCAATCTTTGTTTGAGAACTTCTTTCATGTTACATACCAAGTGAATTCAAAGCACACTGGCTGTGAGACAACCAACTTAAAAAGAACTTCTTTCATGTGATTACCAAGCTTGTGAAAGCGAAAGCTAGCAGATGTCCACATGGGGAAACCTGATGAATTGGAGACGGCATGCATTTGCTGCTTCATTCCTGGAGTTTCTTTCTTTCTCGCTTTCGTCTTGGGGGTTCTTGCAGTTTATTGAATGTATGGGATGTAATTACTCATATGCATAATCATCCATGACTATTCGAACTTTCAAGGTTGATGCTGAGTTTCCGTGTTCGTATAGTTTTTGCGTGTCATGTGCATTTTGCCACTTTGTCATGCTACATCCTTGTAGTGCCGTGATAATGATGTTTTTGCACAAGGCTACTGTCAGCCCTCAAAAATCTTCATAACCTCTAGAAAGAGAGTGACACAAATCCAGGGCACCTAAAAAATTGTTCTTCAACTGGCTCACAAAAAGTTTCCTCAGTCACGACCAACTTACCAAGTCCCTGATGTGAAGAGGTTCCCACTTACTTAAAGCCGTACAAAAGGCCCACCAACGCGAAGAAACTACCCAGGTTTGTTCTTAGGCTAACGTGGGCATGTGATTTTCTACTTACGTTGTGCCCAGCAATTATCACCAGCAGTGTAATTAGAACTTCCTGCTCTTAATTATTTTAGGACTTATAAAAGGTGCTCGCATACTCCTACGCCCGTAGTTTTTCAACCCAGCTTCCTAACATGAGGAGAAACCCACAGCTACAAAAGTCATTTGCTATGTCTCTCGTTATCACTTTTTCATAAAGGAGAACTAGTATAGTATTGAATTCCAAGAAAGTGTTGATAGATGACTAGTTTTTTGCTCGTTTAATTTTTCTTCTTTAAGTGTACAGCCATTTGGCTGGGGAAACGAAGTTGGCAATCTCGTCGGAGGGATCCTGGATGGCGTCAGGAACCTCGTTGGAACAACATTATCAGGTGGCAGTGGTTGGTTTATGTGGTATCGAAAATAAACGGATGAAAATGGAAATTTATTGAACACAATGGAGATGACGAGAACACGAGAGTTTGAGTGCAGAATGAGATCATATGTATAAAATAACCACGCATTCAATGGGAAAGCAAAGCTCACGACCTGAATGTGCAAGAAAATTGCATATTTTCCGGAATCGTCTTCAATATCGGAGAAGAAATTAGTAGCACGCAATACTCACTAATGCTACTTATCAGATAATTTACGTAGTTATTGTCGTCACATATACCAATTGTTATACACAAACATAGCAAAGTAAAGCAGTACACCCGATTTTCAAGATACGAGATTTCTCAACGAAACAACGAATATTACTCATTTTTGACGAAGCTCAATGGTTTTGAAGGAAGATTTACAGAGAATCATATGTAAAGTACATAACTCTTAGCTAAAAATCGCTAAGATACACTAATTACGCTTGCATTTGGTTTTACATTCAGCAGTGTGAGCCGAAATCCTTTGATAAATCTCGAACCAAAGGACGATATATGTCAGCTGTGCTGAGATTCCTCGACTTGCATGGCGTTCCAATTGTGCTGCTCTTCTTCGACGGACAACTTTGCCTTCTTGCTATCGCTCGGCTCATCGTGTTTGTCAAAAGGGAACCCGACAATGATTCTGGAAATGAGGTCACATTGGGAATGGAAGATGCTGCATGTGGGCATCAAATCATTAAGTAACAAAGCTCTATCCTAAAGCATGAAAAAAAGTAGTTTTATGAAGCTGCGGCCAAGAAGTACGAGCCTAATTTGGAGAGATGAAAAATCTTCTGCAGAAGAGGGTGAGAACTAAAAAATGCTGAGAATCTGAAAGGTTCAGCACCTCTTGCGCCTAGCAAATGTATTGTCAAGCTCATGCAAAGTTCCTGTACTCGCTTAACAACTTTCTGATGTTCCTTCAAGCTCGCAGTCCGGCCAAAACGTTGAGACATTGGAGACTTGTGCTTTTCCTGTAATTAATCCCTCTAACATAACATTTTCCATGTCTGAGAGCTTTTTAACTATTAAATTTTGATTAAAAATGCTCCAGCACTACATAGCGAAAATGCCGGTGTTCCATAGTGTTGCTAGTAGTGGTGCTCTCTACCGGCATACGACTCATGACGTTGCGTTCCCTTTACAGCGACAATAGGTGTTGCTTCAGCTGCAAATACAGCAACATAGCCGTTGCGGTATCCGCTCGTGCAACGGCGCAGGGGTGCCGCGGCACTTCCTCGCGCAACACCATAATGCAACTTCTATCACATGGCCAGGTCTTACTTTAAAGGCACAAAGAACAAGGTTACTAATCCTTTCTCCCAAATAATTTCGTTACCGCAAATGTGCTGAGGTGAACATGACTTATTTAGCTACCCAATGCAATGTCTTTATCAATGCCGCACACTAACATCGTTTACTGATCGGAGTTGAGTGGCTAGATCGGAAAACCTAATCCTTGATCATCAAACTTCCTATTTCTAACACAAATCGTGTTACTTCTGACAAGTCCTGGAAAAAAAATGCGTTGCCCTTTTCAGCCAAATGTCAGGGTTAAGATTGCATTACAGGAACGGTAATAAAATTTATAGCAGCAGGACATTGTTGGCATTACTGGAAACTAATTTGCACAAAGCTTACCAGGAACACCACAGTACATATGGCGAAAGTAGCTGAATAAATAGATCGAAGCAAGAAAGAAAAGAAGCAAAATGCTTGCAAAACACTGCATGAACTCAAGAAGCAGTCATGATGCATTTTGTACCTTGATGTACCATTGTGGAATTGGTACCCTCATGATTGCCCAGAAATTGCATAATGCCCAGTAGGCTTGACAGTCGTGCAGGTAACATCGAGACGAGGCCTGGATTTTGTTACTTACCTCGCATGTTTACTTTTTTAATTTGTGAGAGATGTCCATGGCAGGCCAACATAAGAAATACTTTCTTCTTGAAAGCATTGTAGAGGAGCATGTATTCACCTATTTTCCTGTGGACCTTCCGCTGTGTGAGCCGAATTAGCCTCAACCGGAAGTGACGCGATCCCAAACAGAACAGAATGAAGTTGGACGCCTTCCCGCAGATCACTAATGTGCTGAAAAAATGAAAAATTAATGTCGAATAACAGATGTCCGATAGGGGATTCTAGGAAGTTTCCTCTCTTTTATTTGAATCTTGATTCAGGACCTACTCAAAACGGGTTAAATCTAACAATCTGATGAAGCAGATTCAGTCCACAAAGTCGCAAAAAAAAATTCGCCTCTTTGACAGTGCATTCATTCATCTAGGGTAAAATTGATGTCACACGCTCGACCACATCCTTATTTCTTGACCCCATTCCATTTTCCACAAACTTGATGTTATTCACTTATTGTTTCCTTTTCCCTAGGACATATTCATTAAGGAAGTGGGACGTCATGTTGACGTAGTGGAAAGGGTGCAAGCTTTACCCACGTATTTATGGGGATATTTGCGGAAGTAAGGATATGAATGGAACGTTATATTTTCATCTGCAAAGGGCAATAGGTATCTGAAAGGAATCAAAAACCCTAAGAAAAAAGAACCGGCCATGAAAAGGACGCATACCTGCAAATCATCGTAAGATCATATAAATCTTGTTGCTTAAGGTTATACGCAGTGCGGATGAGGTGCATTAGCGCTGAAGGACCATTAGTGAGTGTGAACATTGTGACAATGAAGGTGACGGTCAGCGTCACTCTGTGTTCAGTCTTCTGCATTTGGCCTTCGTTGTTCCGTCTGGAAAATAATATTTATTTTCGGGCACCCCGAAAACTACTGTGGAAAAACGAACCTTTCCGTAGCGTCTGCACAAACGGCCAGATGTTTTTGCCGCTTCCGTAGTGCACAAAGGAGCATGAGATTGAGCATAGTAAGCAATACTATTGGTAGAATGATCATTGTCAGTGCGTAGACCAACACGCAAAGTGAGATGAGCTGTTGAAATGCCGGCGAGAATGGATTTTCTCGTTTTCCGAACCAGGATCTAAAAAATAGTCCCTTAATAGAAAATGTACCTTGTATGCACTATTTCACCTTTGGTTTGAGAAGTATTCCAGACATTTGGCCCCAAAACACTTTTAGCACTGGGTCTTTCGAGTTTCCTCTCAATTTCCTTTTCAGCAGTCACGCTGTAGCAATCTAAAGAAAAACACAAGGGGACAAGGGACAGATTCGGCTGGATTTCTTAAACTAAAGGACTACAGAGTGAGCCAAACTTTCAGAGACAATGCTTTCACGCTCATGCTCATGGCTTTCATGATCGTCCCATGCTGGATCCATCGCTCCAGGGGCATCACTCAGCGCCTTTTTAGCATGCAAAATTCGTACTCCCTTGAGAAAGTGAAACAGCATCACTTACATGGTAATTGCACATATCTGCCCAGTGGAAATACAGGAAGATAGTTATGATAGCTTTCACAAATTTGCACCGAAATCGGATAATAGCAAAGAATTTTAGTTTTCCGCTTAGTGAGAATAATTTATTTTGCACTCGTCATTCCGCTGCACGGTGTACATGCTAGCACAAAATGTTTACAGAACATCTATGCTAGTAATTTACAGGTGTACAGGAATGTGTCTTTAACCTTTCCCCTGTGAAAAAGCGACAAAATATCTATCTCGTATCCGTAGCTTGCGCTCACCTCATGTGTCCGATATTATAGCAATTTCAGTTTTTGTGCGCTTCTCATTTCAGCATTCAACTTTAGCGTTGATTACCGTAGCAGACATACGTAACGGTTTTTTGCCTTGAACTGCTGTTCACTTCTCAATGTCGTGCAATTTGTGCAAGAATATGACTATCGTCCAACAAATTCTATATTTTCCAAGGACTTCTCCATTTCTGAGTAGAAAGCAACAATAAGGATTCGCCCTAGCGTGTCTGCGCCTTAACGGTTGGTTTGAGACATTGGAATGTCTGACGAACCTCACCTAATTTACAATGCTCGCCCTTTACGTTGGCAACGAACCTATTACGCTCACTATTCCAGGAAAGTTCACCAATTTAGAACCTCCAAAGATAGGGCAGAAAGTTAGGAAATAGGAAAGTCAGCAAAACCAAAGCATAGGCTTTGTTATTCTGAGCGTCGACTAGTTACTCACACACTGTACACTGGCAGACATCTAGAATACAATTGTGTTTCGTTGCAGTAGGATCGTACAAGGCAGTAGTACTCGAAATGTTGATAGAACGTCAGACCACCAGCAACCGCTACTATAAACATGATGACAGCTGGCAGTTTCCTGAAACAGAAATTACTTAGAAATCAATGGAGCCCTCCTGCTTGAATTGATTCATTTGAACATATGTAGTTTCTCCAATTACCATTAATATCACCACCGAACGACAGCTCATTTATAGCTGCAAGGTATTGCCATAAACTGCGTGCAAAGCGAGGCAGCAATAAATTGTATAGTTCTACGAAGTACTGCAAGATTACTAGGAGACCAGTAGCATCGTGCCGTGTGCAACTGCAGAAGCAGTGGGGACGGAAATGGCGTTGCTTCAAACCGTGAGCAACGACAGCACGGGATGCAACGATGGGCTAACCAGATGAAATCGCATGCAACAACCTTCTGAATTGGCAACACCGCCGTGTGCAACGACACGACAAGGTAAGCCGTGGGAGAAATGTGTGTTGAATGAGCTATACAGCAACAAAGCGGAGGACTCGGAAGTTATCTAATGTCATGTGTAATCGATCTGCTAACAGTGTGACATAGAGGGTAAGTGATAGCAAAGCGGCACATTCGCGTTCAGTGACGTTTGCTGGACGTAATGTGCAACAGTGGTTCCGTAGACGATAACGTAGAATGGTAGGTGCATAGCGTATCGAACGACAAACAGTGAGACGCTGCTGTTCACTACCAACAGTTAATGTTATGGGTGATAATGGCAATCTATGTGGTGCAGATGAACGATTTTCAACAATAGATTTCATCGGCACCTTGTAGTGCGAAAGATCTACGAGTGGAAACACCAAATTGTTAGACTTTCCAATGCCACAATCAGCGATAGATCAGAGGGAAGCAGGTCGTTTGAAGCAGAAAACCACCACAAGTTGTGGGAATATAGTGAACACAAGGAGCTGTATATAGAACTGGACGGAGCCGTGTGCAACGACAGATTAAGGAAAATCGCGTCGTTTGGTGCCGTGCGCAACATTATCATGGCAAGATAATGGGACAGGTGCCAGCAAAGCGAATAGCAGGGAGTCTCTAGAGGTGCCGTGTGCAACGACACAGCGGAGGATTACAAGATGTTAGTGTATAGAGTGTGCGGCAACGACATACACTGCTAGCACCGCTTCAAGCAACGTCATATGAGCTAGAAGAGTAAGGGCGGTGTTGCGCGCCCGGTTCAACGGCAAGTTGTGGTGGTGTGAGACAAAATGGAGGGCGAAGTTGCTGCGTGCAACGACAAAGGAGCAGCAACAACATTGCAAGGAGAGAATTTTCATCATTATAAGAAGAGCGACTGAACTCTCTGATGAACAGTTCAGTATGTGGGCATATGGATGAGCGAGTAATAGTTAAAAAAAAACATACCACCATGACCATGTCGATCTAGCATAGAGTGGACTTCGTATACCAACTAGACGATCTCCACATACAGCTATCACACACCTGAAAATACTGTTCTTTGACTTCTACAGCACTCCGTTTTAGCGCGAATTGCCGATCAAATGGTTGTTTTGCCAGAGAACTTGAAGGTATTTTTTTTCGTTTTGATCATTGAAAATTCTTTTTTGTTTTTGAACGTGGCTCAACAGTGTGGACAGCACATCATTGCTGCTGCACTGGATATACTCAATTTAGTAACGTTCGTATAATCTAAAAAAAAAACTCTGTTCCCTTGTTCATTGATGATGATAAAAGCATGTCAAAATAGAGCGTGTGCTTCGAAAAACAAAATTATATTCGAATTATTGGCTGCGTAATTGAGCATAAAATGTGGCCAGCGGCTGCCGCTTCCCATAGGCTAATGCCTGCACAGCAACTAACATTCGCTTTTCAAATCATTGGCAGATATCTTAAAGTAGGACGACCTACATGGACAGCCTTGTAAAAGCTCAAAAGCTTGGAAAGTTATAACTTCAGTACAACTCGGCTGATAGAATCAACTCACCAAATTGCTACCGCTGAGCACCAGTTTGCCAGGGAGATGAGATGGACTTTCGTGTGGAAATAGAAGTATCGAAAGTAGTAGTTGAAGGTGAAGAATGAATAATTTGCGAGAATATTTGGAAACAGGAGGGACAAGAATATAATGTCCGCAAAAGCAAGCGTCGCCAGGAAGGTGTTCGCCCTGAAATTGCAAAGAAAATTAATCGAATGCAGTAGCTGGTTATGCGACTCTTAAGTGTCAATCCCTTCCTAGTGCCTCCAGCTATTTTTACCGACGTTCGGCATAAAATCTACGAAGGTAAAAAGCCAAGCCAGCTGTTCCAACTAAACATGTAAGAACCAAATTTTGCAAGTTTCCGATCAAATTTCCAGCACACCACTGCGATTTCGATAGAGATGCAGCTTCAACCCCGCTGGGATGATTGACGTGAAACGTAATTTCCTGGTGCCAGGCCCAGACGGGACCTTTGATCTGCTTGCTTCGGACGAGAAAACAATCGAGAATGGATCCTCCATAAGTTGACCGCGCCATATTGGGCATGGGGTTTTCGAACGATAATAGAGGTAATGTTTGCAAGCATATTGTTTGAGATGAGTAACATTTATTACATTTAACGTGCCATAAATATGAGAAACTATGGAACACCGACAGCTGAGAGCTCTCCTGGGAGAGCTTATCGGTCATTGCATCTCCATTTGCATGGCAGGTTTTGGGAGAAGAGGAACCAAGGATTAAGATAAGGATAAATGATGTCATTATAATCTACTTTTTTTTAGAAATGGTGAATTGTTGAGAAATCACTTCTCGGTAAACATTGAGGATGTAGCTATTTGGAAATATGTGACTGAAAAGGGGATTCTATCAAAGCAAAAGGATATTTCACGCACCTGCTCCGCATGCTCTTGTTGAGTAGAACCGTAAGGTTGAGCACATTCCCAAGAATCCCAAATAGAGCAATTGCTGGATAAACATACCTAAAAAGAAAATGATTGCGTCAGAACCAAACAAATAAAAGGTAAAAAAAACATGCATTCGCAACTATAGGAGTGCTATTTTTCACCAATGTCATTGCCTCGCAATTGATAATAAATTTTTGTGCTGAAGTAAAATGTGTTCCCAAGGGGTTTGTAACTAGTTGCGGGAAAATCGTGAAAATAACTAGATTCCATTTTCCCTAGCACGGTTTATGTACCAGCACTCTACTTTCTGGTCTTCAGAGATCTATAATTTTACTGGACGGCTGTCACATAGCCCCTGACTTTCTCCACAAAAACGGAGCTGGATACAAAAACCAGGGTACGGATCCTACAAGACCCGAACCAGTTCGACTCTCATTCTCAATACTCCCGTTTTTACCAGATACTCTGTTTTAGCTCTTGAGGGAGTGGAGTTTTGTTTTTTATTGGGAATTTGAATAATAACCTGCGAAGAAAAGTACGTACGCAGCTTGTCTAGGGAAAAAAGAAATGAATGATTTGCGCCCAAGTCTGAAGAAATATTTATCAGTACAACCAATCAAGATGTCTAGTAGGAGTAGACAATGTAGGTATGCTTTAGCAAAGAAAACTGGAAAAGTGTTGATAAAATCTTCTGCAAGCAGCGCCATTGACGGTTTCGGCTTGAAAGGAGAGGGAAATGAAGAAAAGATGAAAGCAGTCAAACTCTGCAAAGCTAGAGGGAGAGTGGTTTGCACAAATAGAGGTAATATTTTAGTGCCAAATTTTTCAAAAGTCTGGAATTTTCTGGGATGATGGAAGGCTTGTCAAGTTTTCCTAGGTTTAAAGGAACTGCAGTACAACGGGGAAAAGAAGAGCAAAATAATGCAAAGAAAGGAGAGAAAGGAATTGAAATTGAAAAACTGCAATGTATCACAACTTTGAAATTTGCCTCGTACCTCGTCTATATCAAACAACGTTTCAGAAACAAATTATTAAGAAAACAAATGAGAGCCTCCGGAAACTCGCTTCCAGAGCTGCGAATGGCAATTAAAGTAATAGCAATCCAAGAGTTTCTACGGCACAAGGGATTGAGAACTAGACTTTGCTGAAAATTTCTGGGAAGAGACAGCAGGAGAAATCCAGACTGGTCCTCTAGATTTGGCTACACCACTAATCTATGGAAATGTTTCTCGTAAACCGCGACCAAATCGAGCATTTCGGCAGCCAACAACAGAGGAAAACAAGCCAGCTGAACCAAGTCAAACTCACCGTTGGAGGTTGTATTCCAGTGGAGTGCCGTTCATCATTTGTTGCTTTTCCGTCAAGCAAACGTGAGAAAAGTTAGCAGCCATATCTGGAAACATAACTCCTTCACTCGTTAAATGGCGCACCTTTCCAATGAGGACGTCGGTCATGCGAGGAAAAAAAATGGCGTTGACAATGTCAAGGATGCTTATCCATATTTGGCGGCTATGCATAAATCAGGGTGAATGTGTGGTGGAGGCGTGCAAACTGGCGGTAGCATTTCGAATGCAGTCTTTACGCTTGATTGCTAAGCGAAAACACTGGTGTGCTGTTACGGCAAAGGCGGAGTCACTGGCCGGACTGCTTATAACCGCTGGAGCTACGCGTGGTTAGTGGGCATTTCGGACAGAATACGTTGGGCAATTTTAGGCGAATTAATGCCAAGTAGAGGAAACAGTGAGTTAGATATAGAAGTGGAAGAAATGTGCGTGGAAGTAGATATGGAAATGCAGCGAAAGGGATGAACAAAGAACTGGAGGCATCCACTAAATCTGATTATGAGTACAGCTGAAAGCTTGTTCGGAGGGAAAACGGGCTAAAATTCTTGTCATACATTTTTGTGTTCCTCACTCAAACGCACCCGTGCACTACATGACCTGAGTATGAAGACGCTTCCTAAGGTCACTCACTCTAGGGGAACCGCCTTATGAATACAGTATTACATGGGAATGCCATCCCTGATTGTGCGGCCCTGTCTTCTAACACAGCAACACGTGACGTTGCAATCCCCCACACAGCGACAAAAAGGTGTTGCTGTAGTGACTTGCACAGCAACGTGGGTGTTGCTACATCGTCTCATGCAACGACATAGGTGATGGGGCACCTCCTCCTGCCACCGCTCTCAGCAAGAAAGTGGCAAATTATATTCTTCCGAATCTCTTCTTTGTAAAAGACCATTTTGGGCACACTGTATATAACATTACCACAAAAAGAACAGCATCGGGTAAGGTTCAAAGCGGAAGTGGAATGTTCTTTGGTGGATGGTACAACACAACAATAAAGAAGAACCACGGAAAGATAATGATGTTGATGAATGAAGATATCTAAGGATTGAAGACAGAATGAACAACTAACGAGTAGAGCTGGGTCTTTATGATAACATCCGAGTTCATTTCAACAAACGGCAGCCAAGTGCTTGAACGTGAAAAACGCGTGAATAACCGCATTTTCCCAATCACATCAGAAATTCCAGCTGGTTTTTCCCAGGAAGTTGCCAAGAAAATCATAACAATACCGACGTTTCCCACGAACTCATCAGAATGGTTCAGAAGTGGGCGATTCCTGTAAGTGCAGGAGTAGAGCAATACTGTGACTCAACTACGCTATTACTTTTATGGAGAGTACAGATATTTTCTTATCCCTTTTGGGAAAAAAATTCGGGTACTGAAAGGAAACAGGAGATTGTGCACCTAGAAAGTCTATAGACAAACATATACATGAGCACATCCGTGTGCGAGTCATATAGTACTTCCTTGTCATGAAAGAGGAAGAAGATTCTGACGTACGTCTTAGTTTTTGTATAATTAGCAGGAAATAACGAAGAGACATGGATTATCTCAGCATTCATGAAAGCAATTACTTAGTTAATGAAGGAGATAAAAGAGTAGGATTATTGCAGAAATACGTCAGTGGTCCAAGAAATCATTTGCTCATTTTCAGAACGTTGAGGATCAGAACTTTTTATTTACTTCATGTGGCAGAGAAGCAATGTCATAAGAAAAACGCAAAGGTCAGTGCTCAACGGCTTTTTAGGAACCGCAATGGACACTCCAATTTAGGCGTGGGAATAACAGTATTTTCCGCGCTCCTTACCAGTAATTGGGAAGATCACGATGATCCCAAACATTATACTCGGATGTGTACATATTTCATGAGCATTTATTCAGACGAGGGGGAGGAAAGGAATAAGACTAAGTCAAAGTAGATCCGGGAATGAAGACATGCAATCACAAGTGCCTTAGGCAGCAATGCAAATGTGTTGCGCTGGAATCAGAAGTTCAAAAATAACCGAATAGCCGAGGAGAATTACTGAAGCTCCACACTTTTGAACTCCACTCCTGGAAATTCTGAAGAGGTCACATATTATTTGCTGAAGGGTCCTTCAGAAAATGTTTCCAGTGGCACAGATCTTAAAAAACAGTGAAAATAAGTAGAATAAGTCCTAACATATACGTTTTTCACACTCAATTTCATCTAAAGCGGAAATTTTCGCGGATGGTTAAAACCATTAGTGCAAATGCACGTTTTTCCAGAAGCGGAAATGCAGGAAATTGGGAATGAGGGGAATTGTTTGGAACAAACGTGCCAGTATGTATGAACCTGTGACGGTCTGTGCAGAAATTCTGCACGCACTCTATTGAATGCCACTTTTTGACTTATTTTATAATGACCAGAGTAGCATGCCTATCGCTAACGTGGATTTCAATTGCTTCTTGCATGAAGTACGGGCAAAGATGAAACAAATGGAAGAGCGATCTCCATTCCTCTAAGAAACATAATCATCGAAATTTACTCGAAATGTTGAAAATCGAAAAAATATGATTGGAGAGTATGTTTTCGAAGTAGGTAATGCATGAGCGGGAAAGCAACGCCCACATTTGTGGAAGGGAATGTACAAGGAATCCTCGGAAATAATCTTGGGATCAAACGCAAAGCGTCATACATTCTACAACTATCAAGGAGAAGCAGTGCAGAAACGGGCGAGTCCTGTCAAGTAGAAGACAGCCTGGGGTTGGATAGCGAGTATATGGGAGATTTGAATGTATCGTTAACTACGGCTAGAACCGTCGCCCCGCCTCCGATTATTAGATAATTTCCTGGCTAGCAGGATTCCAAAACTTTATCTTCTATGGCAAACGTCAGCATCAGATGGAAACCAGACTAAAGCACCAATGGTTAGCGGAGTACGACGTAGGCTCTGTTTTTACAATGCATCCTCGTTGGAGTTTCGAGCAGTTTCCATGAGTTCAACATATTTTCACGCTCAAATGCACGTACTCCTCATTAAAATCATTCACAGAGCACTGATGACTTTATGAATCAAGCTCATCTATGAAAACCGTGTGAAAAAATATGTGAGCGAAGATTAGAGTGTATTGTAAAGTCTCTGAAGCTCACGGTGTGCATTGAGCCGGATAACAACACTAGTGCAGTCGAGGAAGATTGAATAAATGTGCTATAAGATTCTTGGTAAGAATTCCGCATTTCATTTTCTTAGTGCAGCTTCCATATCAAAGTATGCACGACAAGAATGAGAGCGAACAATGAATGACCTTCTCAAGAACTACAAATACATCAAAGGCAATGTCCAGTAAAAGTTTGAGAATTTCTGATTTTTTTCTCTTCACGGTGGTATCCACCTGTATATCACGCAACAGCGCTCCTTAATGATAACGCAAAAGTTACTAGTTAGTAGTTAGAGATATAACCTGCACTTTAGCTTCGCTAGGGCCTTCTAAAACAGCAACACGTGATGTTGCAATCCTTTATACAGCGGCAAAGAGGTGTTGCTGTAATGACTTATGCCGCAACACAGGTGTTGCAGCATCACATGGTGCAACGACACGTGCTGAGACTGTCCCCGTGCAACACCACTCTTTCAGGCGAACTGAGGGTTCTTTTTTTAATTTCATCGTTATTCACGTTCAGTGCCGCTGTGAATGACAGTATCGCTTCGAAAGAGCAAAAACCAAAGAGTATATTTTAATCGTACCTCATGTACTAGAAAAAATGAAATGCTGCACCGGAAAAGGCTAGTAATCGTAATTATTTTGTTTTTAATGGCGGATAGCGACCCATATCGAATGTGTAAAGGGAGGACTTTAGCATTTCTCTGCTAAGAAATAGGCCTCTTGAAATCTAATGTCACAGCAATAGACGACTTGCTATAAAGGGATACTGCAAAAGCTAAAACGTGCAAGACGTAGTGCATTGAAACCAAGGTTACAAAAGTAAAGACTCATTTATTCAAATCTCATTGGGCTTTTTGAAAGCCATAAAACATCTAGGAGGAATTTCTCGGACAAAACGGAAGTTTGCTTCGTGTTCTCTATCA
>KN730173.1:3219-15391 GCA_000816745.1 Ancylostoma duodenale | reverse complement strand
GTAGATATTGTTGCGCTGGCTGTGATCTGTTTTCCCTCTTTTCTTTTTTTTCTTCCAGAAAGCACCACGTTTTCACATGTTCTCAACAGTAATTAATTCCTTTGTTTATCCGGCCTAGAGCCGGCGTGCGCAAGAATGTGTAATTATAATTGTGTATATAGAAAAGTAGTTGTTCATCATTGAATAAATAGTTGTGGTCTATAAAGTGTTATTGTTGACGATATGTGCGTTTCACATCGATTTTTATATTGCAGTTGTTCAACTCAGTTACCGTCATATTCATTGAGAATTATCCATGAATAATTGTGCTTGTTTCTTTTCCCGAAAGACAACTAACGACCTGTTTTCTGTAAATCTCACTTCAGTACGTCCAAAAAGTCTTTGTATGATGTACAAAAAAAATGTGGAAGTTCCCCACGTTAGTATCTGATATCACTGTTGATCAAGCTGGCTTGAAGAATACGAATAGTGCCGTCTCTCATAGCTTGTTCTCAGGTACTTACAGGTATGATTTGGTGTGTGGGATGCTCTTGAGGGAAAGGTGGGGGGAGGGGGTAAAATGCTTCACCGAGTGAGAGGGAACTTATTGATTGATGAAATACATAGCAGTTATTAACATCAGAATATAAAATGTATGAAAGGCCTTTGAATTATCTAGGGGAACTAGAACGCTAGAACGTCCACTAATTTTTTTACGCTCGGCTCTAATAGCTTGTACAGTCTATTAGCTCACAGAGGGCGCCGAATCCGACTTTGTACGCAATTACGACTTCGTCGTTTTTTGGCTAACTGATCTATTTTTTGCACTTTTTTGGTATGCATATGGTGTGGTCCCTTCCATTCTAATGTTTCCCTACTGCCATTCGCTGAAATATCCTTCCAGACGCGTTCTACGGGCAAAGTCGTAATTGCGGACAAACTCGGATCAGGCGCCCTCTGTGCGCTAATTTGGGCCATACCTTCAAAGGGGTGTGGTCTCTTGGGCGTTCCCAGTTTTTAGGATCCTAATGAAAGTTTTACGAGGGAAAGGTTATGGAATGGTAAGCAGATGACGTTAGAAAAGCATTACATCCTGAAATAGCCACAGCGATATGTTTAACACCTCATACATTTTCGTGGTTAGTGGTCAATGATTCCCTCAATTCGATTTCGAGTTGGCCTACTTGTGAATTTTTTATCTCTTTTAACTTTTACCCAATAGAAGAAACTGAACTCTAACAGGTGGCTAAATTTTGCCATCAACTCAGCTATCGCTAAGCCGACCTCTAGGTTGGTTAGCTGGGGTTACTTTGCCACATTGACGGGCCGACTCGCTGCTCATCCGCTCATTCTTCCTTCTCAAACTTGCCAAAAACTCGCTGGCTTCTATTTTCGCCCTTTTCTATAGCCGCCATAGTCGATCAAGCAACCTTCTCCCACCGACTGTTGGTCGTCGTTATCTCCCAAAAATTTACCTCGCAATACCTTTAAGGTAGAATACATGGTTCATTTAATACAATAATGATTCAGTTGTTCCTCATTATTAAGGTGGAGTGTTATTCCCTGAATCTCAGGGGCGTGTACACATGCCATAGGATTTATATCATCATGGACCTAAATTCTGTGACTCGTCGCTCACGCCTGTGCTATGTAAAAAATTATCACGACCGGTTTTGTCTGTTGTAGAATACATAGATCCTCATTAAATACAGCGACATCCGATTAAATGATACAGACAAATTGAAAATAGTTCTGCATCCTTGGTCCTCGCTTGTGCTCTAAAATTACATTGAAAAAAAACTGCGAAGACTTGTTCTTGTATGGTATGGTGACACAACACATTTTTCCCAGAAATACGAGTGAGAAGCTTTACAATCTGATAAAAGCTTTGGGAGCATTTTGGATTGCAAAGGCTGTAACCAGTATGTATATGTGTACAAACTCGTTTGCTCATCTTCATAAGCGACGAAAATCCCACTCCAATCTATCGCTGCGATCAACGAACGCGGCAAATTCCTAGCGCATCACCGTTATTCAGATCCATGTCACACTAACTGAACACTCAATGGAGCCAGTTTTATTAGGGACGGGGTTTGGAGAAGAGAAAAAGAGTGAAGGCATGTTTTACTGAAGTATGTGAAGGCATACTCACAAGTACTAAAACAAAGTGGAATTTGAGTGTTCCCTTTCTCATTTACAGAATGTAATTCCGTGCGTAAATATTGTTTTGGGCTATCCATTCAGCATGAGAATTATGTGGGCGATGGATACAGCAGGCCTAAAAACAGTACCTCATAACGGTTTATAAACCTGATTTTGCCTTCTCTTTTTCGCTTTGCTTTCTTAATGTTCTAAGTGAAACCGCTATAGCTGCTGCGATAAATCAGCTGAAAAGGTGAGAAATCCAAAGAGCTCGTAATATCGAGGATCAATTGTAAAGTTGGCGAGCAGCCTTGAATAGAATTTGCGATATGTCCTTCTTGTAGTGGTCGTTTTCCCAGAGAAGAGAAGGATACAATGGGGGGTGTGTATCATCGTGAGGGAAAACGGGGCGTGGTACAGTTCTGCGGTTGGTTCGTTCAAATCCTCCTCCCGCCCCAAACGGTTGACTCGTTCCTTTTGCGCGCGATCCCACTACTATACATGACGATGCAAATTTGAATGCGACCGCGGACGAGTTGATCGTGATGGGCGGGAAGTCTCCGCCTCGTTTTCCCTCACGTTGATACAGACCCTACAATGGGGACCGTTAAAGAGGCGAGTAAGAAACTGAGGCAGTGCACAAAAATACATACTCCACTATTGTCGCTCTTGAAACAGGTCATATGTGAGAAACTAATATGCGCTTGCTTTTCATCCATCCTCGCAAGATTCTTCTTTTCTGTCGAAATTCGGCAGAACCCTACACTGCTGTAGTGATAGCGTTAAAAATCTCAGAATACGTTTGCATACGAAGCGAGTGGATCATGTTAAATTTTCACTGATCTGCGAAGTTTTTCTGTAGGCTTCAATGACTTTTATAACTGTCATACTAAACGGCATCCTCTCAGAAGAATGTTGTTACTCGTACATAGCTGTAAAGAACATTGGAAATCCTGTTACTAGCAGTGCATAAGAACCAGCTATTATCTTCGAGACACAGCAAAGGCTTGATCAACTGTTCTCGTTTTTAACACAATTTTTTGGCACCTCGTCACGTTTTTAGAGTTGTTGCTGTACCCGGATTTTGTAATCAGTTGGTGTTTCAGGTTTATGAACCCACGACCGAAACGTGCTCGACGGTTGCGAACGTCAAGCAGTGCTAGTTCGGTAAAATTTTAGAAGCCTTTATCCTCTTCCCGTGCTGGTCACGTTCTGAGAGTTTTTTTTTTTACGAATTTTAGTCGATGTTCCCTGTTCATTCCACAAAATATAGGTTTGGGAAAGCAGTCTATAAATAACTGAGCACTACATATCCAATGACTTATAGAAGATCCTTAGATTGTGACTTTTCGGTATCATCAAGGGACGGCTGGGATTGGCTGAGATTATAAAATAGTACCGGTCTAGAAGTCTAAAAAATTGAGTATGTACCTAGTCGTTGTGCCAAAATTTCCGCAGCTGAAACACAGCTGTTCTAGCTGCACGCTATTCTGCGTTCCCAAAACGCTTTGTTTGTCTGCGTTTCCACTTTTATGAATCTCTTTCAGTTGTCTTTCTTTTTTTTGTTTTGAAGTGGTTCTACATATTCTGATGGCGGAAATTCCAGAGCATCTCTGGGCTGGTGCCTGGCTAGGAGGTGGTAGATGTTTTATTTAGGGTAGGAAATGCTTCTCAAAATTAGGCATCTGGTGCCAACATAGAGTTCTACCCCGCCTTTCTTTGAACATAGACTTGAGTTGAGCTGGTAGTTCTATGGTATATACAGCAACGTTGATCTATCCTTTTATCTAAAGAGAAGGAAAACTGGCACCAAAATCGAAAGTTTCCCCGAACTCCAATTCTTCCTCCCTTTCTTAAAAATGCAATCAGCTGATCAGGCTGTTTGTGCGGATATTTTTCACGAATTTACACGCAGTGAAATGAGCATCAATGCTCCAACTCCGCAAAGAGAATTTGCTACTAGATGATAAATTAAACATAGAGAAAAAAACAATAAATAGACAAATTTAACTATTATGACTGATTCTGAATAAAGTTAGTAGCGTTCCTGCAATTCCTTACTTTCTACAACTTCCCTTCTTCACTGAAGCATTTCTTCAGAGCTCATCCGAGACTCTTAGACGATCGCGACGTCGTAAGCGTGGCAATATTCGAACGGGGAAAGAACATGTCACGGTGATTGCTGTCATCCTTTGAAATCCACTGATTAACTAACATTTGATAAGGCATAAAAATCCTTCTAGCCATTATTTTTAAACTCTTCATTTCGGTTGTCACCCTCCCCTCCAGCTGAGTTGCCGAAACGCGCATCTCTGCGTCCAAAAGCACCGACAAAGATTGCATCGTCTAACGATAACACACCAAAGGTTGGTTACTAGATATAGTTAAAAAGTGCTCAAGTTATATAGAATACTGATCCATAAATGACTTTCTGAGTTAATGGCCGTTCCAGCGTGGGACAAAGGACGAGCCGACGCGTCCGTTAACACGCTCCCACGACGCTGCCACAAGCTGTCGCCATGCTGATCCGAACATTGTTCTCTCATCGGTATCACTTAGTTGTTTTCATAGGAGTCTTATTGGGGGCGAAAAAATGCAGAGAACTACCTAGCAGCTTTAAAGCTTGTGGTGAGCAGATCACTGCAAAAGGGATGTTCTATTTCATCTACACTACAACTTCATAAAGCATCTCCTTATGCTTACGATTTTTCTTTAGGAGTAGGGTGTTTTTCCTGTTCGGTTTTCAAACAAGTTCCTGCATTCCTCATATCTTCTTTGTATTTCTTTCCTTTTGTGGTTATAGCGTTGAGCTTTTCTTCCTCTACAACAACATTCTCCTTTGTCCAGAAAAATTTAATTTTAACTGAATTCAAGGCATGAGAAATAGAAGTACCAGCCGGTGAAAAAAAGCCCACTCTCGACCCTTGCTTTACTTTTATCGTCATGGTCGAAAAACGAGTAATGCGGTTCAGAACGTTTGCGCCTTGGGTAGAGAGTGCGTACTAGCTGGAAATATCGCTCGAAGTTCGATTAAAGTGCCCACAGATGTCCAGGAAAACCGAACGGGTGGAGCTTCGTCGCAAGAGGCGGAGCTTGCCCTCAGTGGACTAGTTGCCCCACTCATACTTCATGCATACCCACTACCATGATCAACCACCAAACTTCGTAAAATATCTCATAAAAATTCAAAATTTGAGAAGAAAAAACGCGGGAACTTGTTTGACAACCTAATATTATTACCGTGTTACGGTTCTGACACTTGAAAATAGTGGGAAATTGAAGCTGGCACAAAGCTGTTTCGCATTATACTTGCGAAGTATTAATCTTGCATTCCTCTCTTATTTTCAGTCATCTTTACAGTCGAGCGAGTCATCTACGCCATCGTCGCCAACGTCTCAAGACTCGGAATACAAAGCAAGAATTAGGCCGCCATCGAGGGTAATTTTATTCTATTTAAAGCATCAAAAGTATGAACTATGCAAAGGAAATTGTTCAAAAGAGTTGAAAAAGAAAGGAAATTTCCTATGATTACTGGCAGAGAAAGACGAGGTGAAGCGTAAGTGTTACGTATCTGTCACTGCCGTGGAACAAAATGTTCTGAGCTGAGCGAAAAAAAAACAAAAAAAAGTGCTGTATAAAAGATGAAGTTTAAAACTACATTAGTTGATGAAAACTATCGTTGTAATCAAGTTTGGCAAGCTTACTACTTCATATTATAGAAATTAAAGTTTTGATGTTGCCGGGGAGTGACCAGTAGTACATTTATTTCAATTTTTTCCATCAATAAAATATCAGTAGTAAGGAAACAGGATTAGTGAGGTGTCAGTAAGCGACAAACATGCAACTCAAGTATTATCATGTCGTGGGTTGAACTTTTTTCCTCATAGATGACAACTACGGTGACGTCGTCCGTTGCAAGACGCGTACGCAGAATACGCCTCCACAAGAAAGTTGAACCGGAGGTTTGTGAATTTATTTCTGCTCACGATGTCTAGAAATTACATCTTTTTTCACTTTTATTGGTGGACGTACTCGTGGCAGAAATTAGAAAACCTCTAAGGATTTGCACAACTTCTGTACAGAAGTTACGCATAAGACTGGGCGCATGACACGCCCAGTTTTACCGCTCAAGTCTGCTCGTATACAAAGAAAAATCAAAGATGTATCATAGCTGGCTCAAAACTGCTCATGGGCTGTAGCAGTCTATCAGTTGTTATTCCTTGTCGAAAAAAAAAACATTGCAATTACAGTTTTTAGCCCAGTTCGGCAGTTGCAAGCTTTATTTCCAAAGTTTGCAGCTGTGTCAACATACAATACTTTATATTCCATTGTGCATACGCGATTTTCTGAATTCGGGCTGCAGAAGATTACTATCACTGCCCTGACGCTGCTGGCATATGCATTCCAGAGGATTCCTGATAGTCAACTACCATCGCCCGTACGTCACGCATATTTTTGGATGTTTTCATCAGAACATGCAAGTAACAGCGTAAGCGAAGAGCCTCGCAGTCATCGAGAACTCGCTTTTTTTTTTCGAGCACAAATCTGAACTTTTCTAAATGGGTAGCTCTACTAGTCCAGTTAGCCGTGTGGTTCGAGCTTCCTCCAAAAGGAGAGTCGTTTTCTGGCACTCTCTAGTGTATAAATTTTATATGTAGCATCAGAATGCAAGCATCGGGAAGGCTTGGAATCTGCCAGTATCCTGAACATCGCCTCATTTTATGTTTAGGTTGTCATCGGAATGAGGAATGAACTATTATAGTTTCTATTTTTTCATGTGTTCGATATCCCTTTTTCCATGCACATATGACTTCCAAGGAGCAAGCTACGAAGGAATCTATTGATTCCCCAAGTTTTTTAAGTACGTGTCTCGATGCTAACACTTAATTAGCATCAGAGATTATCTATGAATAACTACTACACCACTATAACTGTTGCACTATAACTGTTGCATCTTCTGTTCATGATGTGCTACTGCGTTTTTTTTTCCTCTCGTGAAGATACAGAAGCGCAGACAAAATGTGGCTGAAAATTTTTGGAGGTGTGTAGTACTCGGGTGTTGTGGTGAGATTGGTCAGAATTTCCTTTGAACTCACCTTGCATGTATATATTGAAAACGTTGTAGAAATAAGATCTCCATAAGCTACATGTAACATTTTTTTTGCGACATAGCTCCTAAGCTTCATGAAGTGTTCATGTATGTTGAAAAAAATGGTGCGAGTTTAACTTTGCACTCAAGGAGTGTCAGTCTTGAAAGTTCTGTTGCCAGTAAGATTTCTCCTAAATTTGTTCAGCAATTCGTGTGCTGATTGCTAATTCGTGTCAGCTACTTGTTAATTGTTAATCACACAACTTCCAATTAGAAATTGTTGGTACAAAGAATAAATGACATAAGCTATTTTTCTTGAATTGCTAGTGAAACAATCCCTTAAAGTGAAAGTACATGTTGTTGTTGGTGTTTTTTTTTTCCATTAGCTAGTTGGAATTCTGTCCACTTCCACTACCGTGGTGTTTAGAAGGCTAGAATATGTATATTAATTTGTCTTCCCCTCCTTTGACCTATAAATCTCCCAGGAGTTTTCTGGAGGAACCATCGTTCATCTTAAAACGCATCATTGAAACCATATGTTCGCGAATTGTCAACACAGAACCTACAACACAGCTCTGGACCACCTAGTGAAAGTTTTCCTTGCGCTGACACATCCACAGTTCATTGATCGGCGTTAATTCAACAGTGCAGAATCTAGCTGCGTGTTTGAGTCTAAAACTTATTATCTATTTGGTATTTATCATTGGATTTTGCGCTTTACTAACAAAGTAGTCCACTTGAACGTCAGAGAGTAAATACCCTGCTCCATGGCGGCGCTGCTCAGCTGTTGAATCGCTGTTTTCCCGCCAAAAGGTATTATCTCGTGGTTCGAACGCATGCTCATTTCTGATTTCGTTCTCCTTCTTTTCTGTTTAACCAATTGTATGCGTTTCTGTTGTTTGGTTGGTGTTTTTGTTTTGTTTTACTTGCTTTTTGCAAATTCATTGTGTCCTGGGATGAGTGTTTGGCTGTGGGTGTTCAAACTTTTTGTACAGTTTGCAAGTAATCTTGGCAGGACCACCATTTACGGCTACATGCTTTATTCTTTGTACGTTCTCTTTTTATATCTCTTAGACATTTCTGGTCCATCTCCTTCCCAGAAGTAGCTCTGTTTCTTTAACCAACTACTTTTTTCTTGAAAACAAGTCGTTGCACTTGGCGTCAGTTCTTCATTCATCAGATTAATGTGTTGTGTCTGCATATATTAATCATTCTGTTCTTTAGTTTGTAGGAAAAATCTCCATTGTTTTCTGTTATGAATGCCATTGCAACCGTTATGAAAGTTATGCGTTGAACTTTCGCCGTATCATCGATTTTACTTGGATACCTTTCTTCCTAAACGTGAACTTTTGGACTCTTCCTTGAACAGTATTCCATTCTTTTGACGAGCATTTCCTGTCGGAATCTACCTCCTAATGTACTGCTATGCACCTCAAAGAAAAGCGCTAGGTTGCCGTAAAGATCTCACCCCTGTTTTTCTTGTCTAAGAGTTCTCACTACTTGGTGTGATTTCTAACCTCTCTATAATTTGATTGTTTTGCTAATTCTCACATCTTTCCTCGTACCGTCCCATCTATCAAGTAGTTGTTGAAGTCCGTTTACAACGATAAGCGTAGTTATGGCTAAGATATAGTTTTTTTTTTTTCGCCGAGTCGTCAGTAGAACAGTGCCTAACATCTCTGGGTTAGCTCTACTTCTCATTTGCATCAACCAAAGGAGAGCTCTCGCTCATTATTGTTATTCGAACTGTTCGGATTACTTTTAAATCTGCTAGCAGTATCGATATAATCCGGATGCGGGTCCCACTGGAATTGAATTCGTTACATTGTTGTCTGTAGGAAATGGTCTCACTGTCATTTCTAGCATTTATGTGATCAGTAGTTTTTTGAAATGATAGGACCGATGATGTAGAGTCAGAGTCTTTCCAATCCAAAGCTGAGGCTTAGTCCATGGAAAAGTCTGCCATCGTATACCTAATCTGAAAAAAATCTACCAATCGTTACCAGTAAGAAAGATCTGTTCGTGCAAGCCCATTTTTGAAGCACTCACCCAACGAAGCTTTCAGTTACGCTCTTTAGAAACGAATTGCCGATCCGAGAATTTTCGGCACCATTGGGCCAGCTCTGAACTCTCAGAAAATTTCCCTCCTCAACTTTGCTAAGGTGGAAGAGGGTGTCTGATGTGATGCTTTTAGGAATCACATTCATTTGAACAGGAATCAGAAAATTTCCCTCCTCAACTTTGTCAAGGTGGAAGAGGGTGTTTGATGTGATCCTTTTAGGAATCACATTCATTTGAACAGTAACAGCGTTATTGTAGGATCAAGGCAGGTATGGTATGTTCCAGAATCTTGTGACACTATTCACTGAGGGGTAGCTTTACTCGTTGATCGCAATCACCAACATTTCGTATCAACCCGCTTTTCTGCTGAAATTGGTATTCTACCAATTGGTATTTGTTATTTTCCAACGTCTTATAGTAATCCTACCGTAACCCGCAGTGATCTCTTTTCGGTAAAAATGGCTATAATGTGTATGATCAGCTCGTTTTACTACATAATCTCTGCACAATCTCCGCAGGCAAAATTTGGGAGAGATTTTGCTTTCTGGATTCTCAGTGCCGAGATAGGTAAATAGTGCAAACTTCTGAGCGTGTGTCTATTTTTATCAAATCCGTGCACATCAATGCATCAGTGCAACAACAGACTCTTTTTTGCTGTTAATGGGCACGCTGTTGGTTGCCGCCTCGTTGGCTTCTACGTCTCATGGCACACAAGGAATCGAGGAGCAATCTGCATGAAGCCGATTAAAATAACAGCTCTTTCCATCTATCACATTTTGATCTTGGAGCTAAACTGTGCTCGTTGTCTGTGTAACGTAGAGTCCTACAACGTTGTCTTACGAAGAATCCACTAGACTGCTGACATTTCACCGCATGCTGATTCTGGCTGGCGTGGTGTGCGAAATTTTGTAGTACTGCCTACAAACCTAATGCCAGCATAAATAGATTTTCTCAGCATCAGCCTGCCCTGTCTGTGAACCTCTCTTTCGAATAACAGATTCTTTCTATTGATATGTTTAGATTTTTTTTCAGAAATTTTTGAAATGCAGTGAACTACGTCTTGAGCAAACCTATTTTGTATTTCTTTTTTGAAGAACAAGCATTGGCTCAACTGAAAACGCTAAAAAAATTGCATCTTCTCATTTCTGGTTTTAATTGTCTCCCCTCTCCCACTTCCACGCGCCCACACCTACAAGGGCTTCAACTTTATAGTACTTGTCGCGTGCTTCAACTTCCTACACCAGTACACTTCGAGGGCCTGATTTATTCAGATGGGACCGTTATTTGCTCATTTCTACAGGGAAATGCCTGTTAAAGTAGAATTTCCTGCGGTTGTAGATATGTAATCATCGTCATCGACGTTGTTTTTGACTTGTTTTGACCACTCCGTTAATTTCTATGGGGTTGTCCTGGTTACTTCAGCATCTCGTGCTCCGGCGTCTGTGGTCCTTGCTCGAGTTGGCATTCGTAGCTCGTACTACCTGTTTGTTCTGCATTCATGTTTTTAAACAAAGGAAATACCAAGCGTGTTCCGTTGGTCTTGTATCTTGCGCCTTTTTTGCATTGTTGAAAAATAACCCTTTGAATACGCAAAGAACTAGTTTTACATGTGGTAGTTAAGAGACCTTCTCAGCCATCTTCTGGTCTGCTATTATTTCCTAAGAACATTGATTCTTGAATCTGCTGACTTTCCACCCCACCCTTCTGGGTTCCTCTTCGGTTGTGCTTCCACTAGCAAAGCAATGGGGAATCCTCTATAAGAATGAGACTTGGAACAACATGTTGTTGTTGAAAAATTCTATTATTATCAAATTTTGCATGCTTGCTTGGCTGAGCAGTGTTGAGGGGGAGGGTGAGGAAACATAGTAGTCATGAAGGTGCATCAGATAGACTTTCTGTTGTTTAAAAAGATGGTTCAGTTTACGGGTTACGAAGATGCTGTCTATGCTATGCATTGTTGCCATACTGCTTCATTCTGTTGTCTGCCTGTCACTACCTCTCTCTGACATCTTTTTCTTCTAACTTGTTACGGAAATCGTGGTTTTGAGGCTCATCAGTACAGTCCTCCAGAAAAGAATTGTGGAGTTGGGCACATGTGGGGATGGAGGGTACGTGGAATAAGTTCCATTCACGCTACAACTAATCTAGAGTTACTTATCTAACCTTCTGAAATTGGATATTCCTTTAGTGCAGCGGCTTCCGTAAAACTCCCAGAACTGTTCAAGTTCCGGAACATTCAGAGACAATGTCTCACCTTAGAATGGATTTTGGGATTTTTGCACGAAAAGAATGGTCACCTGATGCTGATTACTATGTTGTACAAGATATCTTGCAAAAATACCAAAAAAACCCGTTTTGGAGGCCCTATTGTGGAGAATTCGAGGTGCCCATTGACACTGGCGCTATACTCCTCGAGGAGTGTAGCACCCAGCGTCGCCGTCGCCGGCGACTGTGATGCCGATGTGTATCGATTGTGGGCGGATCGGCGGCGACGGCGACGCTAGGTGCTACATATACTCCTCGAGGAGTATAGCGCCAGTGTGAGACGGCTGCCACAAGGCTGTGATGCTGGTGATATCAACAGTTGGAGTCTGGCAATTTCTTGTGACAGATATCTTGACAGGCACCAGGAGTGCTTTTTAAATGATGGGCTGAAAAATTTCTTTTTTTTTCTCTGCGCTTCCGTGACAAATTGTGGATATCATTGGGATCAAAGTCGCCCGACTACATATTCCTTTGGTGTAAAAATCTCAAAATCGATATGGAGGTGAGACATTGCCTTCAAAATTCTGGACACAATCATGTTGCCATCAATGTGCACCTTATTACAGTTTTCAGTCATGGCATACATCAGTGGCGGACGCAGGGGAGGGCGCCCCCCCCCCCCGAGAATGGGTCGCC
>KN730170.1:5145-15336 GCA_000816745.1 Ancylostoma duodenale | reverse complement strand
CTTACAGACACACATGTAAACAGGCTAAGCCCGTTATTATATAGAATTGTGATAACAACTGTGCAGCATGAAGGCAGCCCGAGCAGCGTAATGCGTGGAGTAGAAGCTCTAGCAGCATCTCCTCTCACCTGCTGCCACCCACCCCTTAAAGGCAGCATCCACGAAAATTTTCGCTTCCTAGATCTTGATCCAATCGTGATCCAATCGATTGCGGGGTCAATTTCGCAATGTGGACATCTGCTGTAACTTTCCCCATCAAGAGTAATAACAGGTAATACCTGGATCAGCAGGATCAGAGGCAGTAAGTTTTACGAGTTTTCATGCTACCACTGCTCGGCAAAATCTTCCTTGGAGCGCGCAAGATGTCAACTATCAGCTGATTGGGCGCTCGTTCCAAGTGGCAGTCTCCTACTGTGTTAACCCTTTCTTCACTAATTTTGACCAGTACTACGTTATTATTATCTGATTTCCACAATTTGCTTCCGTTTCACCTATTATCGATCTATATATCCCTTTTTTCACGGAGAACAGCCAATTTCTCAAACATTTTATTGTCGCGTAACTTTGATTTTCAAATTCTACCATAAAGCTTCGCTTTTTTTCTTGAATCACGTCTCTATGTTGTAAATTTTATTTTCTTTCTGTATGTGCCAATTCTTTCCCCAGAAAGCTGCCTAGTTAGTTAATTATTCAACTGCATCAAGAAAATAGGTGACAGTGATGGCACCGTTATCGACTTTTTTGCTCAACCCCAATCTGTAACTCGACCACCCTGCTACAACTTAGCAGAACGGAAGCATGAGAAAACCGAGATTCTATGTGTTTTGACAAATTTGAACACTTTAGCTGTGCTCCACGTACTCGAAGACCTAATATAACGCTAAAATCTCCATGACCAAATTTTCCGTGGGTCCTGCCTTTAATTGCTGCTATCCTTGAGCAGTTGCTGCTAAAGGGACGAAAGCTTTAGCAGCAACTGAGGATAGGATGGCAGTAAGTGGGAAAAGCCGCTGCTTGGATTTTCACCCGCATTAGATCGTTCGGGGTGCGTTCGTGCTGCACAGATATTAGAGTAAGTTCTGGAAAAAAGAACGATGCGTGAACTTTCGAGAACGATGATGATCATGAGATAGCTCAAAACCATCGATAATTCTGCTTTTGAAGCATCTACGGCTGATTCAGCAGTTCCTCGGGTTGCATACACAAATTACGGGTCAGCACTAGATCCGACTCAAGCTTCGGTTGGTGCGTGAGCAGAATCGCGAGCTCTTTGATCGTTGACCAGGATATGAATGATGCTTGACCAGATTACGCATGTGAACTGTAATCTGGTCATGGAACGTGTGTTGCCTGCTCAGATTGTTTAGCAAATTGCCTTGCCAGGTTCAGTTCCAGGATAATGTTTGAGTGGACGGACGTCATGGGTGAGGCCTGAGTGATACCCGCACAGTTTTCGGGTGTTGATTGGACACATGCTAGGTGTTCGTAGCTGCTTGTCGAAAGTCACACGGTTGGTAAAAGTTGGTAAAAGTCGTCCTGATGGCAATTTCATTGAGGGAAAATGTTTGACAATCTTAGTGGGGAACATACTTACCCGAATAAGGACACGAAGAACAGGAACATGATTAGTAGAAACGACTTTTATGGCATTTTCGCGCGCAGTTGATGACGTACGCATGGACAACCTATTGGAAAACCTCAACACATATGTGCACAGTAATCCACTCCGAAAGAAGGGTAATAAAGTCAAAGAATCAATATACTATCAAAAACAAGTTTTTTGCTGCAACATGCTCATCATATTCGTGATCACGAGACAGTTAGCACGTTGAGTGCATGCGCTTTTCTAGCGTTAGCACGTTAGAAAAGCGCATGCACTCGACGTGCTAACTGTCTCGTGATCAAAAGGGGAAAATCGACAAAATCCATAAATCGATAATTCTAGACCAAATTGCTGTGATATTTGTGTTCAGTGTTTTGAACAATCCAGTAGACGCGTCGTCAGCGGCCCCCTTGGAAAAATAGTGAAGAATCAATGAAGTCAGTGTAGTCGATGACGCAATCGACCGTTTCCGGCGGACAGCGTGCTGAAACCTTAGCAGCTCTGTACAGGTCATGTATCCAACGTCAGCCCCCCGTTAGGTGCACATCTGGCCCTGAAACACTCCTTTCTCTTGGAAATGCACTGCGATAAGATGACAAGTCTTGTTCAAAATTCCCATTTCGGGACATGTGGAGGAGGGTACCGGGACTTGCGGAGGACTGAATCGGGAATTGCAGTCTGTAACAGGTCAGGTCTCCTGACCAAGCCCTCCGGGTGCCCTGCAGTCCTACGCATAGATGCGATACTTTGTCTGACAATGAGTATAAGTATAGTATAAGTATATGTCTGATTTATCGTATGTTTCTCTCGCATACTCCCTCTGGTGCTGGTGTGACCCATAATGGAGCCGACTGGTTCATATCGTCATGCTAAACCCACGAAGTCGATGAACATGATTACGACGAGTGTTTCATATCGAACGCCCTTCTTCAACATTTGTTGATTTGTAAGTATTTGATCACACCATCTTCGCCCCCCCCCCCCCAAATCTATTTTTCATTCAGGGACAGATTCTTCGCTACTTCTTGTAATCATAGCTGATGACTCGCATGAAAACCTTTACAGCGATAGAGGGTAGAGAAGTACCAGGGTAGTTTTTGCATATGTGTTTGTCTTCTTCCTGTAACGGCTACCTTGCGCTATGTCTGGATGCCCAGACCTTCCGAATTGATGAGGAAAGCCTTCGACAAAACGCGCTCCTCAATGCTTCTAAAACGACGCTGTCGCAAGCACCAGAGTTATGAATGTCGTAGCATACATATCGTCAAATTATACGTTGTAGAACAAGGCAAAGTTCAAACATGTACAGCGGACGTCAATGATGGTGGCCCATCCGCGGCCTCGAAAAGGACGCAACGCGACCGCGCCGCGCACGCCAGGCTCGGTGTCATCTGCTGCCGGAATGCAATTTCCAGTCCATTTCCTCCCGATTTGGTCAAAAATCCTTAAAATCTGGTAGAAAAGCTGCTAGATATAGGATAGCAGCAGCAGAAAACGTCGTTTACGACGCGCGCGGCGCGGTTGCGCGGCGTACTTCTCGAGGCCGCGGACGGGCCACCACCACTGACGTACACTATGGAAAAGCTTGTGAAGAAAAAGTTTTCCTAACAACTTTGTACTGTCAAGATGGGAGCATTCGTGATTTCTAATCGAAAGATTTCTTACCTCATTTCCGCACTGCTATAGGCTCCCATTTCCAACTCAATTGTCGGGTTTTTAGTTATGTAAACTACTCCTGACCGAACATTTTTGATGCTCTTTGAAAGCAGTGCCATAAAGTCAATTTGCTGAAAGCAAGTGAGTATTGTGAAAAAGATGGCATAAACAGTTATAGCATCAAGCAAGGAGTCTGCGCAGTATGGGTAGCATGCACCAACCGAGTTAACTTTGGAATCTTTGTATTCAAGTATTCGCAACTAGCAGTTGGATATATTTTTATTCCCACTCAATGTCGCCACAACGCAACTCTCTTCTCTTACGACTGTGAATATCGCAGCTAAGTTCCCAATTTACCAACGTTCAGCGAAAGGACATGTCGTCGTTTTGGCAATATCCAACACAAGACGCCGATCTCAATCCCATTTTTCTTGGGAATTTCTCAACTGATGGAGGCTCACCTGCTTTTTTTTCTAAGAATAAAGCACAATTGAGTGTTGTAAAGCTGTTCTTTGTTTATATGTACTTCATCGCAACGCGAGCAAGCAACAGCAAACAACACGAGCATACAAGCAAACTGTTCACAAGCGATGGACCCCGAGTGGATGCATGCGCTAGCAGTGGTCATGATGTGGTAGTTGGCGTTTGTCCTTGCGACGCGACATTGCGAATCTCCATCGTGTCCAGTTTATATTTCTTCTTTAAAAACGATGCGATGGGTCGGATTCGCGTCTCGCCTGCAAGCAGAGGCAACATGATGATTTCGCGTATTTTGGACTGGAGGTGGCCGTTGTTTCGTTGCTTTTTTTTCAGCTTATCGTACTAAAACCAAAGTGTGATGATTTCTGGTACAGCGATAGTGCTAGGAATGGTGCATCCAGAACAAGCAACAGGTGTATGAGGTATAGATAGTTGTTTTGTCGACCTTTTCTTTGACAGCTCATGTGAAAAGATAGACGGATCGCGCATGCGGTTTCATAGCGTAGCGACCGCAGAACCGCAGCGGGACCTACTCCACCCCTTAACTTGGAGCATGCTCTCTCTGCCATCCATAGTTCAGGTCCCACCGCATTTCTTCACTCGCGAAACCCGTCTATCTTTTCGAGTATGACTGTAATTTTGATGTATCTTACAAGGGAAGTGCACGAACCTAAGCTGCGCTTTCAAAATGAGACACATATGGTTGGAATGCTTGTCCCAAACGATGTTGCAGACTACATATACTTGAATTTTGCCAAATGGTTAATACAAGCTCAAAATTCCATTTCCTGTCGTGCTGACACGAGTCTCCCTCACTGACAGCTCAGTAGCTGGTAGCCGGGTGGATAGTAATGCAGACTCGTAGGACAAGGGTCGGGGGTTTGCATCCCGTCCACGGATTTTGTTTTGCAAACTTTTATTCCTGACCCCTAACAGGGTGAGGAGCCGTTCCGAAGATAAATGAACAACGACTACAAGCGCTGCTTCGGAAATAACGGACAATTGCTCGATACCAGGTGTTAAGCTAATGTCGCTGAACAGACCAAGTATTTTGATATGCCATATAATCTATTCACTCATTTTCTCATTCATTAACCGCCTTGAATGTTTGATTGCTCACGCGTGGTTGGGCGTTTGCCGGCCAAATTCTGTCAGGGTCCTGTAGCTTGCATAGTGTAAAATCAATAACTCTTCATCTCTAAATCGGCTCCTCATCCTGTTAAACTTTAAGATTTAAAGTTTGCAAGATGAAGTTCGTGGACGAGATGCAAACCCTCGAGCCTTATCCCATGGGTCTGCGTCGCTATCCACTCGGCTATCCAACTACTGAGCTGTCAGTGAGGAAGATTCATGTCAGTATGGCAGGAAATTGAATTTTGAGCTTGTATTAACCATTTAGCAAAATTCATGTATACTTGTAACATCGTTTGGAACAAGCCTTCCAACCGCATATGTCTCGTTTTGAAAGCGCAGCTTAAATTCGTGCACTTCCCTTGTTAGTGGTAGTTCATTCATCGTACCTTACAAATTGAGGGGTGGATGTAATTTTGCGTGAGTAGGTAAATTTGCGACGTTTGTCATAGCGCGACGGGAGGACGCGACGGGATCACTCCACGGAAAAGTATAAACACTTTTTAAGGCGATCGTAGCAGCTGATTTCTTGGCACTAAGTTGAGTTTCTCGTCATTCATACGTTCATGCATTAGTGCGAATACCCTCGTCTCAAAGGAGCGGAGTATGTTTCTTTGATACCATTTTTTTTACAAGTTTGAACGAAATAAAACACAATTCTCAACGCATTCGTGCGCACCAAGGTTAGAAACCTCATATTATAGTTAAATTTCGGGAGCTGGAATTTCAACAGGTGCTGTTTTAATGAAAGAAATTAATAAAATTTAATCTGCTTGCAGCGCTTACGCTCATAGGCAATGAAAACAAAAAACATTAAACGTGGATATGGGTGCAGTTAACGACAGGAACTATTTTGCATGTTTGCAAACTTGTCAGGACCTCTACTAAGTGATTACTGCCTTATCGCGGTTGAAGGAATGATGTGCACGTGTTTTGAAAGACTTATGCTTTTCAATACTTTGCAGCTTTTACAAAAAAAAAAACAAATGAGAAAAAAGTTCCAAACTAGGCCTCACCTTTTCCCAACCAGATTGCCCGACACTGATTGTGCCATCAAGTAAGAATACTATTGATCTCCCTTCCGGCGTCTCCTCGCAATCGAGACAAATTGCCCCCTTGAACTTTAGTTAGTCAAAGTCTTCCAATGGAATAAAGAAAAAAAGAGATTCGTTATGAACGCATATAACTCCTGCAATGGAATATTTAAAGGTATGAAGAAATAAATGTTCGAGTCGAGCGGCTGAAGGTTGTGCCGTATTTATTTATCCATTTATTTATTTATTTCTGCACTATTGAAGTGTGCTAAAGATGGGCCGATGTATTTACAGTACGGATGGACCAGCTGAAAGCTCAGCTGGAAACGAATCAGAACTTTCGCCAACGTCGTCTGCGATGCTCCTGGATGACGGTAGCGCGAGAACTAATCGAATGGAAGCGATGCTGGGGTCCGCAATACTAGTGACGACGGGCCATCTAAGTATCTAAATAAGTAAATAAGTAAGGTGTGCTAAAGGATGCATCCAACTTGTCAGCAATAGCGCTATCATGCATAGAACGACTACGGAGCTGCAGAGTAAAGATAAAAAAAGAAAAGTAGGCAATCAGTGAGTGCCTGTGCACTGGAGGTATTCAGGCTTGCAAGTTGCTCTTTAATGGAAGTCGGAACGTGTCAAAGATACGGACCCTTTAATGAATGGCGAGAAGTATTTTGGCTTCCATGGAATGGATTAGTTGAAGTAAGTGAAGTCCAGAAAAAAATAAGCAAGAAATTCAAACTCAGTGACCCATCAGATGATAACTTCTTTGAGCTTAGAACTAACAGGTGGATAATTCCCGTATCTCTCTTTATTCTTCAACCGTCCATCAGTTTCAGGCCTATTGCATTCGCATCTTTTCAATGTAGCGTTATAGCTAGCAGCTCGACTGCACGATTCTCCTCTTCTCTTCAATCTTCTATTTACTGTTGGAACTCCTGCAGTAAGCACATTGAGTTGGAGTGAAAGGTGAGAAGAAGAGTGCAATTGCCTGTTGCTACAAAAGTACTTGAAGAGCTCTGTGAGGCAATTGAGAGAATACGCACTATAGTTAGGACCGAATAACGCATTAGATACCTACAGATTTATTTGAAATCTGGAAATTCGAGGCCTAACAATCCTTCAGGAATGATAAGGAGACATTCAGATCTACCTCCTTTTTGGATGTCTAAATTCCTCCGATGTAGTCTCGGATGAGCAAGTTAATGAATTGAGTTATTCGATTTTTATTCGGCCCTAACTATTATATGTATCCACTTCGGTGAACGTATTATTAGTGGAAACTATGTACCCGATTACTCTTTATTGCCGTCCGAATTTTGTTCCCCTTTGTTACTTTCTAGATTAGAAAAATGAAGCGCAGATACTAGTAATGGGCAATGACTTGCTACCCTTATGAAATTATCAAGTAAATGTACATCATCACATTCTTATATGTTTCAATTTTTATCGAAAATTTCTTCTTATAGCTCTAGTAGATCTTATAGCTACAGAAATGTATGAAAAGAGAGAAAAATAGGGACTGCAGGGTAGTGGACGAACTCTAGGCTGCAATGGTTTTTCAAGGTGGGAAGTCTTCCACATATAGCAGGAAATTATTTCGAATGCTGAGTCTCCGGAAAACTCATAATTCAGGAGTAATCTTATAAGTATGAGACGTATTAAGTAGAGAAAATACGAAGAATCGGTGCTATGTCTAGGAAAAATTTCGATTCTTGGAATTTGGCATCGAATTGGTTTCCTCAGCTGGTGAGCTGGTTGCAAGTATGTAGGTTATAATTGCGAAAACTTCGAAATTTGTATTTTTGGTGAAGTTGGAAACCACGACATGGACGAGTTGTCCGGTGAAAATTTGAGAAAAGCTAATGATGCTTCTTGGAATCCAAACTCCGAAAAACCAGCTGATTATTCCGAACCATGATTAACAAGTTAGCCTCGTGCACTTCTCTCATCAGTGGGGGCTTTGAAAAATATATTTGGCAGTACCAGACCTGTGGCACATATGACGGGCCGACGCGCAATAGCTGGCACATCCACGTAACCCGTTGTGTGCATAGCCGCTGTGATTCTAGGCAGATCTGCACAAGTGCTGTCAGGATATTTGTCCTTCCACACGTTAGCGGTTATCGCCTGAAAAACAAGTTCCATTGTTTCAAAGCATTTTTTCGTCTTGTTTTTTCACTCTGTGGTTGAGTCTCTTTTTTTGATAATAACCAGCCCGATCGGGCAATCGAATCTCCGGGAGTTTTGAGCCAGCACCCACAGAAATTTTCGAAATCGAGATTTTGGCACAGTTCGGGGTAATCGCGTCCAATGAACATTGGTACAATGCTGAGAAATCGAAACTTGTGAAGTTCCCGTTTTGTGTAACCTCTCAGCTCATTGTCTTTGAGCAGGTTAGGCCGAGATGCGTGACCTTTTCCATATGGACCGATCAAAAGAGTCGATATCGCTGCCGTTCTTGTCAGCTGTTTTACTGGCAAAGTAAGTTTTTGACACTGTTTTTTTCTAGCGTTCCTGAAGTTGAAGGAGGGAAACGGGTTTTGAAAAAGATGGCCTGACCAATCAAGGCTCCGCAGAAACGCTAGCGAGTTCTAAAACGATCCCAGAACAATTTTAAAAAATTCAAAAATGAGACATTGGTGGAAATCTGCTTTATCAGTAACTAACAAGGGGACTTGTTGTAAAGTCACAGATAGAGAAATTCATTGTGCTAAGCAATGCAAAAAAGGAACGCTACAGGCCAAGAGATAGCGTTATAACAACAAGAAAAAAATGGCTGTCTATCAAATCAGCTGGCAGAAACGCTCCGCTGCCGCCACAACTCGATCGAACGAACCCACGCTGATCCTGGTGATCCTGGATCTTGGACATTCAGCTGGATATCACCTGTGAATGCTCGAGTTATGCTACTGTCAGAACGTTTGGGACCATTGCTAAGGTTCCAGAACGATTAAAATCTCAGAGATGAAAATTCCCATGGGTACTGCCTTTAAGGCAGCATTCATACTAGGCGGTGAGAAATCGGTCATTACCGACGGTTTCTTTCGGTGAGCAAAAATCACATCGGAAATTCTAACGCTGTGACGATTAGTGGATCGGCCTGTTATCCTCTTATCCAGTGAAAACAAGCCCACACTCCCATGGATAAGTACACAGTCATATCAGTTTTCTCGCTTGGCGATCGGAATTCATTCGCTTGCTCAATCTTCAGAGCGTAGGGTTAGTCTGTCAGCCTCAACAACTTTATGATGCACGAGTTCTTCCCGCACAAGCACTCATCGTTCTGGGCTGATATTCGTGAAGCGATGACCAAGCAAACCAACGATGGCAAGCGTGATTGATTATTGTATAGACTACGTAATAATAAGATCCGCAGGAAGCGAACGTTGGTTTGCTAGCTTCGCTTGGTGTTTATGAATCTTTGCCCTCCATTAGCATACTGCGGTTGAGGGAATCTTGTGCCAGTACGACGCAACCGTTTAAACAAATGAAGTTTTGTACATTTTCAGACGTACTTTCCTTAGACACTTTAATGGTATTTCAGAACAATTATTATTTGCCAGTGGAATTGATGGTTTTCGGGAGCTAAAACGCTACCTTGTTCTCCCTGAGGTGTTTCCGTACTGTAGCTCCAAATACGGAGAGCTCCCGTTGACTGTTAAGCAGCCAGAAGTTCAGGAAGGTCTCTGAATTACTACGGGCGTTGAAAAAAATCCGTAGGGCTCATAAGAGTTTTTCACCACCTACTTTATTAACGGCAGAGCGGTCGGAGTAAACTCACCACTGTGCTCGACGCTGTCGGCTGCGAATGAATGGTTACCTGTTTTTAACCTAGATTTACGATAGACCGGTCGATAAGCACTCCGACCATTACACCCATTTCCCTGTTTACATAAATGGAATGTTTTGCTGGCGTATATTTCCGTTGTGAACGCGACCGAAGTCTGAACACCCAAGCGGAAAAAATTCCGACCGCTCCGTCTGTACCGCCTGTCGATATGCATCTTTTCTTCATCAACCGCCCTCACCTTCGGTCAAGTATGAACGCTACCTAAGGCTTGTTTGGATGGTCACATCACTTGTTCTACAGTGGTATGACGCCTCCTCCCTCAAGTAGTGTATTTCGGAGTGTTATACGGGTTGTCGAATTTTGATAACATCAAACGTTCGACCCGGAGGCTACCCTAGCGAGTGGCCAGCACACCTACTTGCTCTTTCTCTCCGACCGTCTACATAACGGCTGACACCCACGACGCTCACTGTCTTCAGAATCAGTGGCAGACG
>KN730168.1:3395-14878 GCA_000816745.1 Ancylostoma duodenale | reverse complement strand
ATAACTCTAATTTCTGAGGGATGGGTCTATAAAGGTATGAGAAATGTGATAATGATTTCAGAGTGTCAATCATTGTCACCTGAGCTCTTCCAGGAAATGAATCACGAGGCGAAGAATACAATACCAACGGTGTCGCTTGATGAAACTGCGCGATGTCTGCGATTTCGCGTTTTTTCCGTCGCTTTTCCATAACTCCCTTCAATCTCAACCATTTTCAAAATGGAGCAGATATTCGGAATCAGAAAGGCCCATTCTGTCTGGTAGTATGGTTAAAATTTGAAATTCTGAAAAATTTTGGTGACCAACCAGCGAAATCACCTAAGGATACAATTAAGAGAGGCTCGCTGCATTGAGTCTCTCCTTATTATATCCGCGGGTACTTTTCTGAAAATGGACCCCGCCAGTTCCCCATCGTTGTGAAGGAGTTGTTAGACTGCACTGAGAATACATTTTTCGAATTCAGAAAGTGATTAGAAGAAGAACGGTACCTCATACGACTATCGCAGGATTTCCTAAGAACTTGAATTAAAATTTAGTCGACTTCAAACATTACTTTCACATTTTGAACTTTCTGAAAACGACAAGATTCATGAAGTCTTCGAAAATTGTTCAAGGCTATCGCGAAAACCTGCTGACTACGATTGTGCTTCTAATCGCGCATGGGTGCGATTTAAGCAGAATTTTACTTTCTCATCCCCAAAAAGTGATTTCTCAAGGGAGAAATGATTTTTCAAGGGAAATAATCTTAAAAGCACAACCAGTCACGTAGTGTGGTTTTTAGGACCCTGTAACGCCAGCAGCCGCACAATTTTGCGGCTGAACATGCGATTAAGTGAATCTCGGTTTTCTGAATTTCGTTGGAAATTTTCACTTTTCCCAGTGGATCCTGTTCAAGTTTCACTCCAACCGTCCAGAGAATAACGAATCACTGGCAATAAATCCACTACAATGTATTTCCTTCATATTTGCCTCCTGAGCTCTAGCCACATACCTGGCAGGCTATTATCGCGGCCTCGGTATCGCTCGATCAATGGATCGTTGGACCTCGCCACAGACTATCGCGCCCTGCGGTACTTTAGCAGCTCATGGATGCGATTACATTTGAAAAGATGAAGGAAATATTGAGAAAAGGAAACTTGACAGAAAACTAAAAAGCTTCTATTCTATCGAGGAAATACGGTATGAAATCCGATTTTCAGAGTTTTTTAAGTCTCCAGGTTTGCTATAAAAATTTAAAAACGGGAGTTTTTCACAGTAATTCCAACAATTATCGATGAATTGTTTGATGCTGAGATTTTTTTGATCGAAGTCATTTGCTATCGGTAAACAACCCGAAATAAGCTTGAAATCGCATCAATTTGTCAAGCAACAGAGGTGGCAGGTAAACTCTTGATTTGGACCTTTATTCGAGTTTGTTTGGTGATAAAACCACACGGTAGAAATTTGAAAAGAAGAAGGAAATACTGAGGAACAGAAACTTGATACAAAACAACGAAAATTTTGTTTTATATTTTGTTTTTATATTTTGTTTTTATTGTTAAAATCCGATTTTTCAGTTTTTCGAGCTAGCTGTCGGAAAATTTCACGAATATGAGCTTTTTTACAGTAATTTCTGCCGTTGGCGGTATCATCACTATGGAGACTCGAATAATATAACAAAATAAGAGATTGCCTGCCAATTCGCTTTCATGACACGATCGACGCGATTTCAAGCGTTCCTGGACATCTGAGCGAACGATTCCTCGATCGAAAAATTCTCAGCATCGAAGAATTCTTCATCGATGATTGTGCGAATTACTATGAAAAACTCCCGTTTCGAAATTTTTTACAGCAAACTTGAAAACTTTCAAAAACTCTAAAAATCGGATTTCATACCGTATGTCCTCGATAAAATAAAAGTTTTTTGGTTTTCCGTCAAGTTTCCTTTTCTCAATATTTCCTTCATCTTTTCAAATGTAATCGCATCCGTGAGCTGCTAAAGTACCACAGGGCGCATCGGTCTGCGGCGAGATCCAGCGATCCATCGATCGAGCGATACCGAGGCCACGATTATAGCCTGCCAGGGATCTGGGTAGAGGTCTGGTCTGGTGGAAAATATGAAGAAAACGACTTATAATGGGCTTACTGTCAATGATATTCTCCGGATGACTGGAGAGGAAACTTGCACAATATCCACAGGGAAAGTGAAAACTTTCAAGAAAATTCGAAGAGATTGCGAATTTGTCGAAATCACATGTTGAGCTACGGAATTATGAGGCTGTGAGGCTGCGATTGCAGAGGTCTAGAAATCATGCTAGGTGAGGAGTTGTGGGTCTGAGGATTATTTTCACTGAAAAGATAATTTTTCGGGATTGAAAAAGTAAAATATTGTCTAAATCGCACCCATGTGCGATTAAAAGCACGATCGCAGTCAGCCGGTTTTTGCGACTGCTCAAAAATCCTCAAAGGCCTCACAAATCACGTTATTTTTGGAAGGCTGAATTTGTGAAAATGATGAGAATAATGGTTGAAATCAATGAAATTGTAGCCTTGATTCTTAGGAAATCCAAGAATAGTCGTATGAGGTACCGTTCTTATCCTAACCATGTCGTGATCCTGGAAAACGAATTCACAGCGCAGTGTTATAAATTTTTTAAAGGATAGGTGGTCGACGGGACCAACTTTCAGCAAAGATACCTGCGGATATAATTAGGAGAGACTGGATGCTGCGAGTCTGTCTTAATTGTATCCTTAGGTGATTTTGGTGGCAGATCACCAAAAATTCTCAAATTTTTAAATTTTAACCATACTATCAGATAGATTGGACCATCCTGATTCCGAATATCTGTTCCATTTTGAAAATGGTTGAGATTGAAGGGAGTTATGGAAAAGCGACGGAAAAAACGCGAAATCGCAGACATCGCGTAGTTTCATCAAGCGACACCGTTGGTATTGTATAGAAAAAAAAAACAATGTTAAGCCGAATTTGGAAGGCAGTGGAAGCAGTAGGAGTAATCCAATGAAAGTGAAAACTTCCGGGGATGATTTGATCAAAACAAGGTAGGAACTTGATTCTTGCAGAGAAAGACATTGTTATTCATATACGAATTCTAACGAGCATATCAACTGAAATCACGGATTTCTGGTGAAGAAAAATGGAAAAGAACTACTACAATAAGGAGAATGGAACCCTTGAAAAGAGCAGAGGCTGAAAATCACCAGTTGTAGGTGGCGCAGGGCCCCAACAGCCATTTTGTGGAGCCATCTGTGCCAACTGTTCGGCAATCGTCACTGGACAAATTGGCGTACCTTCCGCTATGGACTTACTGAGGTCCTGTCATAAACAATTTCATTCTTTCTTCAAAATTACATCAGAAAAACAAAAGATGCTAGAAAGAAGTACCTGTATGGGTATAGGTATGGTACCCGGAGGAATAAGATTGACGGGAATAGGTTGTAAGTAACTCCACTGAATTCCATTGGAACCCTAAACAATTCCTTTGATTCCAATGAAATCCTTCCTCCAAAAGATGACTCGGAAAAAAAATTGCGCGTAGAAGACATTGCTCCGACACACATCATTCTGTTTAGATGTCACGGCTCAATGCATCTTGACGTAAAAGGTGATAGCTAACCGGTTCTCATCACCATCCGTACTCACAGACATGACCTTAAGTCAACAAATAACATTTGTAGAAGGAAACTTACAGCAGCATTCGACAATCCTGCAGGAGGCACTGGGTATGGGCACTGTATGGGGATGGGATACGCTAGTGGAAGTTGTTGTGGCACAAACGAACTAGGATGAGGTGCTTCTGTTTGCTGAAAAGGGGCCAAATCAGTAATAATCCATCCATCTCCATCATTCCTGTTATTTTATTGCTTCACCCAATGTTAAATAATCAGTATGCCTTTCCTAGCTCATTATAGCCCGCAACAACGACAAGCTCAGATACCAGATAGACCTGTTGATTAAACCAGATATGGACAACAAAACCGGATAGATCTAGTGATTACCCTGTGGCCGCATGTCTCATTGAGATTACCCAAGGTAAACGTGTACACAAGGTAAACGTGTTAGCACTCCACAAATTTTTTATTGTTGTGAAAACAATAGCTCAACAATAACCGTTTCCAGCCAACAGCCTGGTTCGCACAGCAGTAAAATGAACCTTCTACAAGTAATGCCCAGGCTAAGAAAAGAAGATAAGTGGAAGTTATTAAAAATGTAACTCCACAAACTAGCCCATCGTTAAAACGAGCATCAACAAGTTTACCCTGAGTAATATCGCTAATGCATCTAGGCACTAGCCTGAAAAATTGAGTGTTAAACTACCTCATAGTAAGAATCGGGGCTGGTTATAATCCTACGTAGCAGTGAGCAAATTGCAAGACTCTCCGCTCGTTACCACACTATTTCGTCGAAAAGTAAGTCTTTTGAGCTCGAGTTGAGCTGACAATCAATTGAAGTTAACCATAAATCCAATATGAGCTCTCATTACGCTTGACTCTCAATTCAAGAAACTATTTCGGAGTCAGTTCAATTCAGGTTGTGCGAGATCAACAGAGAAGGTATCCGTTAACTCAGTTAACTATGGACTACCACATACCCTGGTTCAAATTTGAGAGGGCCGAAGAAGAAAAATACGGGAGTGAAAACGTCCAAAAAAATTCTAACAGCAGAGGTTCCGCTTAGAATGGAGAAGATAATGGACTCACATGACCATAATTTTCCACGTTCTTCATCTTCATATTGTGGTTAGGTTGATTTTTTGACACTGAGTTTGATGAGATCGATTCTTCGTTATTGCAGCTGTTAGGTCTGGTCTAAAATTCGAAAATCAGCAATCGATATTCCAATAATGCATGAAACTTTCAATTAAAAGAGAAATTCTAATCAGGCTATCACATGGCTTCAACAGATTAACATATTGGTGGGACAGAGAGGCAGGCAAGACACACGTACAAGGTCAAAATGAAGCAGAGTTCTCATGCGAATTAGTCTCCGAATTACGCCAGCCGCGCGAAATTCACAATGCAGGCCGCTTTCTCCACGAATAAACACCCCTCTCCTAATCTAGCCTGAGCATATTTTGCGATCGTCTTCAGAGACCGTCCCGTGCGCGGTTCGCGTGGACGTCATAAAAACACGACGGCACCATTAGGGTGACATAAACGAAGAAAAACAAACATGAGGAGGCTGCAAGAGCAAAGGCAAGGCGATGAATAACGCCCAAATGAGTTCACGCTAGGGCAAGGTCTATAAATGGCGCTCAAGTGCATAACTACAAACAAGGAATTACAGTAACAATGTCGAGTACAGATGCTTAAACAGTGGGATTGAGTTCAAAGCACCGAGTTAAGGTTGTGAAAGACATAAAACTTTTGACAACAGATCACCTCCTAAAAACTACGGCAGAGAAGTGCAAATACACTCATACTAAATGATTTTTACAGCGAGGGCAGGGTTATGGAATTTCCTCGCGTATTCCTGGAGCAAATATAAGCCGTTCGAACGATGAATGTAAACCATTCTAAAGTTTTTCATCTGCCTTAGAACATACTTCACAGCGCTAGCATAAACTCCTGCACCGCTTCGTCCGTTGCAAGAAATTGAGAAGTTTCTGGCAAGCCAAGCAGTCTCAATTATTTGCACAATGTGCTCTATGTCAGGATTCCAGATTGACGCTAGGCGTAAATAAAACATCAATTTTTCTACACAAATCAATTTCTTAGGGAAAATCCAGCTGGTGCCGTAATCGCTCTTCAGCCAGAAACGTAGCGAAATTAAGTACAGATTGGCTTAAAACAACAGGAAAATCGTAGAAAATATTGCGCCATCATGAAAGAAAAAAAACTCTATTGTGCAAATTAAACAGTAGGAAATACCGAAGTGGCGGAAAAAGCGGGACCTGCAATTCTAAACGCAGAGAAAACTCTAAGACATCTAAAATGACAACAAACCACATAATGAACATATGGTGACAAGAAATTCTGGAACCAAATTCTAACTCTATGGATCGCGCCTGTTACTCATTTTGACCTGTATTTGAAGCTGGCCCCTGCTTTGAAGAGAAAAAATAGACGTTTGCTGAGATGGTGCCCGATCCCAGAGGTCCAGAACTATTTACGCAGAATTATAAAGTAGAAAACATTTCGGTCACAATGACAGGACTATCCGCTTATGTACCAATATGTCTTTGTCTTTTGAATGGTATTAGTGTTCATTCCGTAGGTTCTTGTCACCATGAGCTTTAATGTCAAATTTTGACATGATAAATGGTGTCGAATCGCTACATGATAGAAAAAAAAAACAAAAAACATCATCAATGGAAAACATGCCTATGTTAAGGCAGGGAGAAGCTCCTATAAGAAACAGCTTTGTACAGATCTGCTAAAATCTATTGCTAAAGGAAGCGCAAGAGCATGAAATAGCAATGATATCTGAAACTGAACGAAAGAGCAATAATTTGTTCAGAAGCTTAATGTGCTATGAGCAGTCGCCTTTGCGGACCGTCTCAACGCCGAACGAGCACAGCTCGAGAGAGTTAAAGTCAATAGGATTTTGAGATATAATACAGGAGCACTTGACGCGTGTTTGCGAAATAGCCAGAGCAGGGATCCGTGGTGTGCAAGCAAATTTTGATCAAACTCAAAGAAACATGGAATACACCATGTGTTCTATGAGTGTAGTACTCATTGGGCATTACTAATCTAGCAAATCAGTGCTCATGTTGATATGAGCTAAGGAGAAGGTTTTAACCTTCTCACCGGGTGAGCGTGAGGGTGAAAAGTTAGTATTCATGAAAGCTCTGCTAAAGGGACGTTTCGAGTTTATCCGGAAATCGAAATGTGAGGGTTCCTTCTCCCAACAAGGGATTTTTCAACTAGTTATAAATAATTTTTAATGTCTGGGCAATGTTACCCGTTCAACCTTGCAAACCCCATTTCAGCATACCCAACCTTGAGAGCATTTGAATCCTGTCTCACGGTCCCCCCACATTCTAGCTGCTCATGAATAGCTATTTTAGCCGGACGGATAGCTGGGAATGTATCCAGCTGAAGACCACAAGAACTGCAAGAGACCATGCTCGTACGCTCTTATGAACATACTTTTGGGAACGGTAACAAATGAGAGTGGAAAAACGTTCCTGATGAATTAGAGCAGAGGCTCCACAAGAGCCAAGAAAGAGAAACCCCCTACCCCATAATTAAGAAAAGCGTGAACTTCTTCAGCTATTGATGGTATGTACTAGCCATGCTTTCACTAACAAAAGTAAACCTCAGAACGAGCTGCTGCAAATCAGAAACATAAGACCGGTATAATTCGATCACTACATTACAGTGGCTGGAAGCGAAGCCCCAAGACATTGTTGAACAATGCGCGACAAAACACTTGGATTTTTCCACTCCCCTTCATTGAATTCCCGCAAATATCAGCTCTTCATGGGTGTGGAAAGAATAAGCTGTTACTTACAAAGATAATCACAATTCAGGAAGACATGCATAGGAAAAATGTCATTCAGAAAATAACGATAAGAAGACTTGGGAGAAGATAAATCCGAAAACAGACAAGGAGACAAACAAGCTACGAGTTCACAAGTCCAGAGGAAATGTTCCTACCAGTGTCTAGAACGCTAAGGATCGATTAGATGTGTATATAGCAACTAACTAGTCGAGGCATGACCTATGCCATCATTTCAGCTAAAGTAGCGCTCAAACCTTGAGATGTATCACAGAAGAAAATGTGACTTTCTAAAAGCCGTCATTGTTTCTCAAAACATATGCATGTGTGCCTTTTAGTTTTAAAGTTGTTATTACAGCGGCAACAAGAATGATCAGCATACTTAATAACGACCACCGAGTTCCTTGTACCCTTTACTTTTTCTGGTCGCTCTCAGACATTGGTCATATATCATCAAAGCGCTGGTCTTTGCGAACTCGACAAATTCAAGATATCCGCAAGCGTACAAATTACATTGGAATATTTAGACAGTACATTACGGAGTAATCACATGCGCAATCACCTGATTTCTGTAAATAACAAGATGGTGATAACGAGCACATTTTGTAAACACAGAAAAACCTACGAAAAGAAAACTGTGACGCATCTAGAGACATGGCCAATTTTCACTGCAAACATGAAGTCTCATTTCTTAGTTTCATATTGCAATATGCTGATGCATAGTGAGCAGAAGAAGTCCATGTATGTGACAAGCAAAGAAAACATTAGCTCGTCCAGTATGAAATGTCGGATTTTATAAGCGGTCAGTACGACAGTCGCTACCTTCGGTGCCTTACTAGATCAGTTCTCATCTTTCTTTTAACTATGAAGGTACATCCTCCCTCTTTTAAAATCACCTCCTTGATTTCTGATCATATTTGGATTGGTTGTACCGCACCGTGTGGAGAAACAATATTCAAAACTTCGTCATTCAAAACAAGACATATCATACTTGACGATCTAACAACTCATGCTAGTCGCCCGTATGAAGTTCACATTTTTCTTATGTTAGAGCACGTTGGTTGCAATAGCCGTGACTCCCTACTGTTCCACAAAAAATGCAAACATGAACAGCACTACTGCGAAGATGTGAGAGCGAACGCCGCTTGCTTCTGAATTCGACTGGCAATCCTGAATAATGCAGCTGTACATCGAATGAATCATGTGGGCGAAGGCAACATGACTGAAGATTACGGTGTATTGAGAGGTCACATTCACTACTAAAACGTGTGCGCAATGCAGTTGAATCTTTGGCAGTGAAATATAACGTTTGTGAACAAATTCTGTGAAAATAAAACCCTCGCTAACCCAAAACATGGCGTTTTAAGCAAAGATTGCTTACAGTAAACTTGATTATCGCTTTAAACACAGTATTTTCCTAAGTAAATGGACTTTACCATGTATCACTCTGCTTCAAGAACGACCGTTGTCAAGTTGACGCTAATTACAATGAAGCAATCGTTAGTTGCACGGTCGCTTAGAAAACCTTTGCAACTAGCATTACGCGCTAAGCTGTTAAGATATTCGGAACACATTCAGCATCTAGCCACCCATCCTCAATCCAAAGCGCTATTCATGTCACCCAATAATGCAATACTACCCACAAAGATCGGATGCGGATAGGAGGCAGAAGGATTGACGAGTCACGCATCCGATTACTGGCGCAACGAATCCGATCTGCTATTGTGGCGTTCAAAGGCGGGCGACACGCTGACAGCGTATAGCCGCATCCAAAACCATTAACATACATTCAATACTGTTGACGTACGCACAAAATCCGAACGCCATTGTGTCACACTCCAAGCAAGACGTCATAAAACATATGTTCACTACAAACGATGGGCCCTCCAATCAGCATTCCGGGGAACCGCACTTGTGTATCGCAACTCTGTGCTTGAGATAGAAAGTCGACAGTCGGTAATAGTACTGCAAACCCGGCAAAAAAAGATTATTTAAATCATTGGTAGGTTTTCCATTGAGCTCTTATATTACAAAAGATTTGAAAGGGATAAAAGTTACGTAAAAGTTTCAAAAAGTAAGCATAAAAATGAATTATTGCCGTAAAATGAAATAAATGCTACGCCTGCGACATAAACAAAATTTTGCAATCACTTTCAAGATAAATTGTAGAAAATGGTTACTTTGCAAATAATCAGAATTAGACGATTGCGAAAATCAAAATTAGACAATTGCGAGTAGGAACAAACCACACCAGGTGGAAAGCAACGCAGGAATTAGAATGAGGTAGTAGCGGAAAGAGTAAATAGTACGGAGGTACAATTTTATAAAACAAAAGCTCACATGCACGAGAGTTAATGATTTCAGTAAACTGTAGTGAGTGAGATGCTTAACATTACAAGAGCTACCTATAGAAGATAGTATATTGAGAGCTGATATATTGAGCTAATTGAGCTAACTCTATTGCACTACAAACTATTAGACGTGTTGATTTCTTTGTGAATGAACACAAGAACGGAGACTTCTAGAAACCATAATTGGAAAAAAACTTCGAGAAACTTCTTTTCTTCAAGAAAATACCCAACAAGGAAAAGGGGAAAAAACTTTTCTGGAATGAAACATACGCCCGGCTCCAGGTCAATAACATGAGCTTTAATCTTTTGGAGTGCTTCAAATATTGTTCGTAACATATTCGTGAAGGATCTAAGTTATTAATCTTAGAAATTATTTGTCTGAAATTGTGTCGGTAATTGTTCGTCAGAAGATTGTTTGAAAATAATTGAAAATGATTACATTTTTGGAAATTTTAAGGGAAAACCAGTGTTGCTAGGGGACATAACTAGGGTCAGTGACCATGCCCGCTACAACTCTGTCGCATAGTAACTTCTACTTCTTCTGTGAAGCATATAATCACTTTAGTAAGCATCTTGAATCACACCGGCCGCGACGTCGCTTCTTTTGAGTGCTTCTCGAACGAAAGCAAAATCGCGACCGGTTGCTGCATTCGTATACTTTTCCAGGTCGACGTTACCATGCTTCAACATCTATGCTAGCAAACAAATCGAGACGATTACGTCTCTCCCTGTCATGGCAGTCTCGGTAACGCTTTGGTACCCACAGGTTTCTTATTTCCCCAACTTTGTGTGTAAAATTCGCGCTATTTTGCATCACAGCTGGATAAAAAGAAGCGGAACAGTGTATTATAACATCAGTCCCTCCCGGACAAGATCGAAAAAAAAAACAATTAAAAATCATTTATCAGGTTACAAGTAAGGTCTACGGCATATATGATAGCAACAGGCGTTGCTTTAAATATTTGATAGCAGCATAATCAAGAAAAATAAGTGCTCAAATCCCACCAAAAATTGCATTGAGTAGCGTGCTGGCCCACAGGGTCCAACCTCTACAGTTTTCATGCAACTTCTCCACTGACTAAGATACTAGTCCTGTGCTAACCTTGGCTCCTAAATCATTTCATACTTTAGGCACATTTAATGTAGGGCAGGAGGGCACCGACACCCCTTCATTAGAGGGAAAATTCTTCACATGAGAATCATTGTGTATTTAGGGCCAAGAAATTACACGAGAAAAAAGAATGTAGCAGCAACTAACAGGATTCCATTGAAGAGGAAAACGAAGAAATACGAAAAAGCTTCACTAAGCCTGAGCTTAGGCATCGCCTGTCAACTTGCACTGATTAACACTGGAACGCGCAGTGACACTCCTACGGTCGTTGCTTCTCTCTGACACTCGAACTACAAACATAAGGTACCCCCTTTAAAGGCAGCAAGAGCCGAAATCCTCGACTTCGAGCTGAGGTGCGGGTAGTGAAGTACAGACTCAGCACCTCATAAATATGAAACGAATACAGACAATGATGGCTTACCTGCAGAGAGAATGGAACTCTCGTCGCGAACACGCCATGCCGTGTTCGCGTGCGGACGAGTTTTCCCCGGCCTCAAAGGCCATTGCGGCGTCTGGTTTGGCGCATGTACTGAGTACTCCTGTGAATTCAGCGCATTTCGTAGCCCCTTTGCGCCAA